>JADRCD010212624.1:4080-51911 GCA_019843815.1 Montemys delectorum
GAGAGAGAGAGAGAGAGAGAGAGAGAGGGAGGGAGAGAGAGACAGAGAGAGAGACAGAGAGACAGAGAGAGAGAGAGAGAGGGAGAGAGAGAGAGGGAGAGACAGAGAGAGAAACAGAGACAGAGAGAGAGACAGAGAGAGAGAGAGAGAGAGAGAGAAGAGAGAGAGATCTTTTTTTACAGAGAGAAATCTTTCTTTTTTTAGAATTATAAATTTATTTATTTATTTATTTATTTAACACTGTAGTTGTCTTCAGACGCACCAGAAGAGGGCGTCAGATCCCATTACATATGGTTGCGAGCCACCATGTGGTTGCTGGGATTTGAACTCAGGACCTTTGGAAGAGCAGGTGGTGCTCTTAACCACTGAGCCATCTCTCCAGCCCCTCATATTTTTTTTTGAATGGCCCCTGCTACAGAAATAGATAAAGCTATGTCTCCATGGGGACAAGAAACCTGTGTAACCTAATCACAGACACAGGACATAGGAAAGTCAAGAGAGGCATTGCAAACACTGAGTTAGTGCTGTGTGTCTGTGGTGCCAGCGCTTGGGAGGTAGAGACTCCAAGAAAATCATGAGTTCAAGGTCAGTCTGAGCTACCCAGAGAGGCTCTTGTCTCAAAAAATATCGAGGGCTAAGAAGATGGCACGGTTGATAAAAATGCTTGCCATGCAAGCATGAGAACCCGAGTTCAGATCCCTGGCCCTCACGTAAAGAAAGCCTGGAACGAGCTAGGGAGCTACGTCAGAAGTGAGAGGACTCACCGGGTGGCTGACAACCACCTGTAACTCCAGTTCCAGGAAATGTTGTGCCCTCTTCTGGTTGATACAGGTACTGCGTGCACATGGTACATAGGTGTATATGCAGACAATTTTCAAATACATAAAAAACAAATTTACTAGTTAGTAATTGTTGTTCGTCCTAAGGGGCTGCAAACCCTTCAGCCCCACAGAACCTTTCTCTAACTCCTTCATTGGAGACCGTGTACTCAGTTCAATGAATGGCTGTGAGCCTCTACATCTGTATTAGTCAGGTATTGTCAGAGCCTCTCAGGAGATAGCTATATGCTTGTCCTTCCTTCAGTACCCTCAGAGCTCCCAGGGACCCAACCACCAATCAAGGACTATACAGGGTGGGACTGAATGTTCTGGCAGCATGTGTACAGTAGAGGATTGCAAATTCGATCATCAATAGGAGGAAAGGACCTCGGCCTTGTGAAGGTTCTGTGCCCCAGTGTAGGGGAATGCCAGGGCCAATAAGTGGGAGAGGGTGGGGCGGCAGGCATGGGGAGGGGGGAGGCAAAAGGGGTTTGTTCTTGTTGTTTTTGTTTATTTGTTTGTTTTTTGGAGGAGAACCTGGGAAAGGGAAATTTTACATGTAAATAAAGAAAATATCTAATAAAAAAAAGAAACTAGAGAGAAAAAAATGTAAAACTTTGACTAAGCCAATAAACATTAAAGAGATTTAAAAATAAAAAAATAAAAATAAAAAACAAAAACAAAAACAAAAACAAAAACAAAAAAACAAATTTACTTCAAAAACTAAAAAGAATTTTAAAAACATGTCCCAGCACTGGAGACACGTGGATCCCGGGGCCAGCCCGCCCGTCTGGACTACTTGTCAAGCGCCAAACCACTGTATTAATTACCTTGGTTGCTGTGATAAAACACCATGACCAGCAGGGCGGTGGTGGCGTACACCTTTAATCCCAGCACTTGGAAGGCAGAGGCAGGAGAATTTCTGAGTTTGAGGGCAGCCTGGTCTACAGAGTGAGTTCCAGGACAGCCAGGGCTACACAGAGAAACCCTGTCTTGAAAAACCAAAAAAAAAAAAAAAAAAAAAAAAAAAGGCATTTATTTAGATTGGAGGGGGAGGTCTCATAAAGGCGAGGAAGGCCTGGCAGCAGGTAACCAGGATAGGAGCTAACCAATCACATTTCATCACACCGGAAGCTGAGGGAGCAAAGCGAGAGGCTAACAGGCTATAAGCACTGAACGCTGACTTTGAGATGCACTTCCTCTAGCAAGGCTCCACTTCTTAAAGGTCCCATTACCTCCCTAAAGAGCATCACCAAGCGGGAGTCAAACATTCAAATACTGTGGGGGACATTTTTCACTCAAACCATTACAACCGTGTAGAGACTTGTCTCAAAAGAACGAAGTGGGCAGTGACACCTGAGGTTGGCCTCTGTCTCCACACGCACACACATATACACACCTGTGGACACATGCACACACACACAGACATGTGTGTGTCAGAGATAGCAGAAGGAGCCATTCACAGGCCTAAATCGCTATCCCAGAGTAACCTGAGTGGAATAGCTTCTTGGAGTAGAGGCTCCCAAGCTTATTCAAGGGGGATCAGGGAAGAAATGGATAGAGAGAGACGCATCTTGAGCAAGAAGAGCTTGGGGCTGGAAAGATGGCTCCAGATCAGAAACAGAGGTGAGGGTATTCACAAATAGTACTGAAAAATGAAAACACTGGCTGAGCAGGTAGACCGGCCAGCTTGGGATGTAGATGAAGGAAACAGGGTTAGAACAACTGCCTCGGGTCCCAGACTACTGGTTGGGGGCAAAGGCCCGTAACGGGGCTCCCGGCAGCCCCTGCTTAAAGAGACCGGACTTGGACCTGTCACCCGTTCATCTCCTCTGAACTCCATTCAAACGTGTGCCTCATTGAGTGTCCATGAGGCCGGAGCAGTGACGGACTCTTCTCTCTTCTCTCTGCTCCTTCTCCTATCTCAGCTGCCTGTCCACGGATACTCACTGGTACAGCGGGGAAAACTGCGACTGGGGCATCCAGAAAAGCCTGGTGTACGGGCTCGGGGGAGCCGGGGTGGCAGCGCTGTTGGTGATCCTTGTGATCCTCCTGGTGTTCTCCATCCGCTTCAGGAGAGAGGCACAAAGGTAAGGCGCATGCGCACTCTCCCTTCGCCTTCCTCTCCTTCGGCAATCTCCACCCTCGAGGTGGACGGTGGGCTGCTGGAAGCAGAGGTGTAGCTCATCTTGGGTCCTTGTCTCTCGTCTCTGACCATAACTGGGTTCCATGACGCTTTCTCCCAATAGGCAAAGGTCCAGAGTGTCTGAGATGTACAAGTGGGGCGAAGAGGAAGGCAGAGCATCTCCTGGAGCCTTCCACAACGTTGGTTTTGACCACAACGAAGGTATATTAGCCATCTCTATGGAGTTAACACTCAGAATAATAGGAAGAGTAGGAGACAGGAGACCCAGGCAAGGTCCCGGGATCATTTCCCATCTCTGAACAGTCAGTCAACATTCAAAGGCTTACCTAGACCCTCGGTCAGATACAACATGGGGATTGTACGGCAACACCCTAGGGGAGGCACGGAGCCAACTAGTGGCGTAGGTTTCTCTCGAGCATGATGCTATTCCTTTAGGGGCATAGACGAGGGCCCAGGAGTGAGCTTCCTCATCAAGAAGTGATTCACATCTCAGAAAAGAGGTTAACATTATGCATTGTTAAATGAAAGCATCATAATTTCTAAAAAACAGGGTGTAGGGTCTGAGTCAGTGGGTAGAGTACAGGCTCAGTGTGCGTGGAGTTTGACCTCCAGTACCACATAAATCAGATGTGGTGGGGTACCTGCATAATCCCAGCAGACAGGACAATCAGGAGTCAAAGTCATGCTTGGCTACATAGTCAATTTGAGGCCAACCTGGGATGTAAGAGACCCTGTCTCAAAAAAAAAAAAAAAATGGCGGCCTGGTAGTGGATATCTTTTAACTTCAGCACTCTGGAGGCTGGAGGAAGTGGACTTCTAAAGTTCAAACCCACTGTGTCTATGTACTTCCTGAGGCACAGCTTCTCTATGTAACTCGTATTGACCTGCATGATTTACACAGTCTGTCACAGTCCCATCGGCTTTTGTTTCATGGTTGTGGGATGAGCCCGCTCCCAATCAGTGAGGCTCAAAGGGATGATGAGCATCTGTCTTCCTAAACACCCATCTCCTTGTGCTCCTTCCTCCCTCAGAACGAGAAAACTACATCCCCTTGGACTCCGTGTACAGCAACTTCCAGCCTTCCCTAAGCCATATAAACCCTGAAAGAAAGGTAAGAATGACCCCGTTGATCCGGGCGGTAGTGGTGCACACCTTTAATCCCAGCACTTGGGAGGCAGAGGCAGGCAGATTTCTGAGTTCGAGGCCAGCCTGGTCTACAGAGTGAGTTCCAGGACAGCCAGGGCTACACAGAGAAACCCTGACTCGAAACAAACAAACAAACAAACAAACAAAAAAATAATGACCCCGATGAGCCACCCACTCTTGTACCCTGAGCCCTCCATTGCTCCTTCTACCTGGTAGAATCCTCAGGCAAGCAAACCCATTGTGTGTTTGGTCCAGGCAGTGGTCTCTGGAACACACTTCAGTGTTTTTAATCAGAAGGGCAGGAGTTGGGGGAGAGGAACTCAGACCGTTTCTTTCTGGGCTTTAAGTATGTCCTTGTTACCCTAGTGATTTAAAAGTTGACTGTGTGGGGGAGAGGCTGGAGAGACTGCTCAGTGGGGAGGCATATTTGTTGCTCTTACGGGGCCTGCGTTTGGTTCCTAGCACCCTCATCGTGGTTCACAAACATCCAACTCCAGTTCCAGGGAACTTTACACTAGGGGATATGACCCCCATAAGCACCAGACATGCGCATGACACATTTACATACATGTAGGCAAACACTCATATACATAAGATAGATAAATTTCTTTTTAAAATATAATTATTTTATTTTTTGGAAATAGGGTCTTACTGTGTAGCCCAAACTGGCATCAAAATTGTGCTCCTCCTGCCCCAGCCTTTTGAGTGCTGGGGTTATAGGTATGTATCACCAAGTCATTATAATGTTTAAAGTATAGTTCACTGCTGGGCATGGGGCTCAGCTGGTAAAGTGCATGTCTACCACACACAAAACCCTCATCTCCATCCGGCCCTTTCATAAGCTGCTGGTACAGCCTTGTCACCCCAGTACTGATGAGGTAGAAGCAAGTGGATCAGAAATCCATGGCCTTCCTTCGCTATGGCATGAGTTTAAGGCTAGCCTGGGCTACATGAGACTCTGTCTCCAGACATTTCATTTCAAATATGTGGAGTATTTGAGGACAGGAGAAGCCTTGGGGTAAAGATGAGATCAACCCACCTGACCAGGAAGAGAGACTACAACTTGTTTGTGCTAGACTCTGAAAAAAAACAAAACAAAACAAACAAGACTCCAGGGCAGGCAAGACAACTTGGTGGGTAAAGCTGCTTGGCAACAAGCCTGATGAGTTGAGTTAATTCCCAGGACCCACATGGTAGAAAGAGGAAACTGGTTCCCACTTGTTGTTCCTGGACCTCCATATGTACACACACACACACACACACACACACACACAAAAGAAGTCAAATGTGGAATCTTAACATGGTAACACACATCTCTCATTCCAGCACTCAGAGGCAGAGGCAGGTGGATCTCTGTGAGTTCAAGGCCAGCCTAGTCTACAGAGTAAGATTCAAGCTATCTAGGATATATAGTGAGACTCAGCCTCAAAAGAAAGAAAGAAAGAAAGAAAGAGAGAGAGAGAGAAGGAAGGAGGAAGGGAGGGCAGGGGGAAGGAGGAAGGGAGGAGGGAAGAAGGAAAGAATAACTTTTTTAAAAGTTCCAGCTGAGTCTTCTATAGACTCAAGTCTTACATGCTTCCCAAACTAGATTTCTTCTGTGTTCATCTATTTCTGTTTCTCTTTGCAGATCCAGATTCAGAGGCCCCAAGTAGTCATGACGTCGTTGTAAACACTAACACAAAAGCGGTTTTTGCATGGATCCGTGGAGCTGAGGACTGAGAAGCATGTGTGGCCAAGCATGCTGGAACACACCCTACATTGAGAATTTCCCATGGAGACTTACTGGGAAATAGACCCTGCAGTTCCCAAGAATGGATAGCAGAGAGACGATGCTGGAAGTTCAGAACGTATGGAAACTGCAGTGGCCATGTTATGACGGCAGGTGATACCTCCCAGAACCCCACGCCCAGAGATGGTCTCCTACCCCTCGGCCCACGTTCAGCACCAAGGACAGTGCCCCCACCCGCTGCCATTGATGGTTGTTTTAACATTGGACTGCATTTTACCATAGGCAAAGCATGCTTCTAAGAAAGATTACCTCCCGTATCCATGATAAGCACTGTTTTTAACATACACCATCTGTCTTTACAAGGTCCTGCTTAGTAGGTTTTAAGTTTCTTTTTGAAATTGGATATAATTAAAGCTTTTATTTTGTGGCATTCAAATTTTCTTTATGTAAATACAATTATATGCTTATTTTTCTAGTACTTATTTTGTTTTTAATTGTGCATGCGTGTGTGTGTGTGTGTGTGTGTGTGTGTGTGTGCTTGCTCGTATCCGTGTGTGTGCACATGAGTGCAATCGCCCGTGATGGCCAGAAGAGGGCATCAGAGCCTCTGGACTGGAGTAACAGGCTATTTATTGTCTTTTTTTCTAGTCAAATTCCTCTGGAAGAGCAGTTGAGCTCTTAATAGTCTCTCTGACCCCTACCCCTCATATATGCTTATAATAACTAAAAGTAACCATATCAAACTGGTTGCAAGTTTTACAGATTCTAGAACTTTCTCTACTTGCCACACTATACAGGTTCCTGGACTACATGTACTGGGCTCTCTGTTCTCCTCTCCCCCCCAGGATGTAACTCAACCCTCAACACTATGAAAGGAAACATCTTCACCCAAGAAAGGAAACTGCCCCAACCTTCCCCGGCATCACTTGCTGATCTCTGGGGACTGACATGAGGCAGGACCACACCTATTCACACACCTGAGGCAGGAAGAGGATCGAGCTCCCTGGGGTTTGGAAAGATGGCTGGGGGGATAAGAACACTTTCTGGGCAAGCATGAAGACCTGAGTTGAAATCCCCCAGAAGCCAAGTTAAGCAAAAGAGGAGAACAGGCAAGATAGCTCAGTAGCTAAAGGTGCTTTCTGTCAAAGCAGACCTGATAGGAGGGAATCAACCCACCACACTGTTCTCTGATCGCCACATGTGCTCCGGGATACATGCATGTGCACACATGTGCATACATATACTTACACAAAATACATAATTAAAATGTACTAAATGCTTTTTAAAAAGCTGTGATTGCCAGACACGATGCCTCAAACCTTTAATCCTAGCACTTGGGAAACAGAGGCAGGCTGGTCTCTGTGAACACAGCCAGCCTAGTTCTACAGAGTGAGTCCAACCAGTCAGAGCCTATTTTCGTTAGGATTTCTATTGCTACAACTAAAATACTATGACCAAAAAGCAAGTTGTGGAGGAAAGGGCTAATTCAGCTTACACTTCCAGGTCATAGTCCACCATTGGAGGAAGTCAGGACAGGAACTCAAGCAGGGCAGGAACCTGGAGGCAGGAGCTGATGCAGAGGCCATGGAGGGATGCTGCTTACTGGCTTGCTTTCCCCTGGCTTGCTCAGCTTGCCATCTTGTAGAACCCAGGACTACTGGCCCAGGGATGGCACCTCCCACCAAGGGCTGGGCCCACCCCCATTGATCACTAATTGAGAAAATGACTTATACCTGGATCTCACAGAGGTATTTCCTTAACTGAGGCTCCTTCTTCTCTGATGACTCTAGCTTGTAGCAAGTTGACACAGAAAACCAGCCAGTATAGAGCCATATGATGTGACCCTGTCTCAGAAAAATGAACATTTTAAAAAAATTAAAAAGCTGTACATGGTTACCCACATTGTCTGGAACCCCAGCTGGTATATTCATACTCTCTGACTTCTGACCTCCAGTGTTCCTTCTCAGCCCTGGAGACATTGCATCCCTCCCAAGTGCCTCCACGCTGCACTCGCTTGTAAGCAGCAGAGAGGGGTGGTGTACCTGCTCGGAGTTTTTGATAATTGCTTTTATAATTCATTTCTGCCTAGTTGCAGATCCAGGGCTCCATCTGAAGGAATCAGAGCGATGAAACAAGTCACCTGGCTTTCTCCTCTGGTCTCCATGTATGTGTGTGTGCACACACATGCACACATGCACACACACATGCACACATGCATATGCACACACGCGCGCGCACATGCACACGCATCCACACAGCACACACACATGTACACACATGCACTCGCACACACACTCCACATACACACATGAGAACACACACATGCGTGCATATACATGCACACACACTCCACATACATGAGCACAGACACATACACTCCGCATACATACTTCACATCCGCACATATGCACACACACTCATGCACACATGAGCACACACACTCCACATACATACATGTACACACACGCACTGCATACACACATGAGCACACATGCTCCACATATACACACACATGCATACACACACCACATACACACATGAGCGCACATACACACTACACATATACACACATGCATACACATACCACATACACACATGAGCACACACAACACTCCACATACACACATGAGCACACACAACACTCCACATACATACATGAGCACACACACTGCATACACACATGAGCCCACACACTCCATATATACACACACATGCATACACACTTGAACACACACTCCACATATATACACACACATACACTCTGCATACACACATGAGCACACACATACATACACACTCTATATACACATAATAATAGTACATGTAAAAAATAACCCAGCTTCTGTATTCCCCTAGGACAAGGCTCATGTCTCTTAGCAGAGTGTCCAGGAGATGGGACTCCTAAATCTGCAGCTCTCTCCTCAGCACTGTGGAGAATCATGTGACCACGTGGATCCAGTCTGACTTTCTGCCTAACAAGAACTAGATCATTCCTCAGGCCCACTGCGCTGTTAAGAGTCTGAACATTTTGGAGATGTTTTATTCTTACATGTATTTGCGTGTGCTCAGAGGGGCTCACACAGGTGCCTGCTACCACACGTGTGCTCAGAAGACAACTTGTGAGAGTTGGTTCTCTTTACAATTCGTGGGGCTGGGGCACTGAACTCAGATCGTCAGGCAGCAAGCATCTTTATCTGCTAAGATATTCTCTCTGGCCTGTGAGGCGTACATTTTAAATTTGATTCTTTTTAGCTTTGTAATGTGGTGAGTGTACAGGTTTGGAGCGGGGGGAATGTAGTCACGTGTGCCACAGAGAACATGAGAATAACTTCTTGTTATTCTCTGCCATCTTGGTTGAGACAAGATATCTTCCTGTTCAGTGCTGCCTGTGCCAGACCAGCTGAACCAAGAACTTCCAGGCTCTGGCTCCCATCTCAACATGGGAACACTGGGACTTCAAATGTGTGCTACTGCTGCATCTGTATGTGATCCTGAGGGCCCTACCTGAGGCCTTTACACTTGTATAGCAAGCACTTTACACGGCGAGCCTTCCTCCAATCCTTGGGGATGATTATTTATTTATTTATTTATTTATTTATTTATTTATTTATTTATTTATATGCATTGGTGTTTTGCCTGCGTGTATGTCTGTATGAGGGAGTCAGATCCCCTGGAACTGGAGTTACAGACAGTTGTGAGCTGCCCTGTGGATACTGGAAATTGAACCCAGGTCCTCTGGAGGAGCAGCCAGTCCTCTTAACTGCTGACATATTTCCGGTTCCCTTATTTATTTCCTTTCCAGACCATGTCTCACTACGTAGCACTGGCCAGCCAAGAACTTGCTGTATAGACCAGGCTGGCCTCTGACTTATAGAGATCCACGTGCCTCCTGAGTGCTAGAATTAAAGGTGTAGCCCAGCAAGAAAGGGGTGTTCACTTTCTATCCTTCCAGTCTCCAGACTGAGTGTCCATTTTGCCCTTAGAAGGCCTCACACTCCAATCCACTTTAGAGCCTAATCTGAGACAGAGCCTGGACTCTGCTGCCCCCTCGTGTGCACTCTGAGCATCTACAGGCCTTGGTCAATTTCTCAACCGTTCCCCTAGAAAACCTGAAGTCTACACTTGGTTCATTTTTGCATTACTCTCAAAACCCTCAGCGTGTTGAATCTAGACGTCTTCACTTTAAGAATTGCTTCTTAGGGGCCTGGCATGATGGGTCAGTGGGTAAAGGCACGTGCTGCCAAGCTTGATGACTTGAGTTTGATTCTTGGGACCCACGGGGTAGGGGGGAAATAACTCCTACTAGCTGTCTTTTGACTTTACTTACCAAGGCAAGAAAGCCTTGGAGCATCCATGCACATGAGCACACACACACACATGCAAACACACCTACACACACACACACACACACATGCATGCACATGCATGCACAAATGCACATACACATATGCACACACAGGTACACACATACGCACATGTGAGTGCACACATATGCATGTACACACATACATATAAATAAAACAAGTAACTTTTTTTTTCTTTTTTTTCTTTTTCTTTCCGAGACAGGGTTTCTTGTGTAGCCCTGGCTGTCCTGGAACTCACTCTGTAGACCAGGCTGGCCTCAAACTCAGAAATCCGCCTGCCTCTGTCTCTCAAGTGCTGATTAAAGGCATGCGCCACCACCGCCCGGCAGTAACTTTTTTAATTAAAAAAAAAGAAAAAAAAAAGGAATTCTCTTTCATGAGCCTGCCCATCCACGAAATGGGAGGGGGAGCTTTCCCTCTCTTTTTCTTTTCATCTGAAACAGGGTCTTTTGTAGACCAGGCTGGTCTTCCACTTGAGATGTAGCCGAGGATAACCTTGAACTTCTGATCTTTTTGCCTCTACCTCCGAAGTGCTGGGATTATAGGCGTCAACCACCACACAACGAGAAGGACTTTCACGGGGCTCTCAACTCTACCTCTCATGGTCCATGTCGAGACACCTTTCCCTTCTTGCTCCTAGCCACTCAGACGCGTACAGACTGTCCAGCTTCCACACTCAGCAGCCACTGGCCACCTGGGTAAATGTGGGAAGGTCACTTCCTCCGGACCCTAATGTCGCACTTGTAAAAATGACAACCCAAGTTCTATTCCGGAGACCCACACCACGGCAGCAAAGAACCAGTGACTCCAGTAAGCTAATGCTTGAGCTCTACACACACGCACAAAGACGAGCACGCGATAGTTAATCATTAATTCACTAACTGTGAAAAAACGGAGCGAGCGAGCGATCATAAATGAGGGCATCCGAGGCAGAGAGCAGTGGTTTGCCCAGAGTGCTAAAGTGACAATCTAAGGGGACTGTCAGGCTGGGGCAAGGTGATCAGAAGGTTGAGAAACAGCCTGGCATCACAGTGAGATTCTGTCAACAAGATTTAAACAACAACAACAACGACGACGACATCAAACAGATAGGCTCATACTAAAAGAGGGTAGACCCTAGTCGAAAAGGTATTCTTACTAAATGGGGATGTTTGGACACGAAGACATATATGCTGAGGGGACGCTAGCTAACCCAGGAAGATGGGATGAGCCAAGGACACCAGAGATGGCCAGCAAGATGTGGTGGGGACTGTTTATGAAGGTTTATGAAGGTTTAGTTTCAGTTTTTTTTTTTTTTTTCCTGAACTAAGGATTGAAACTAGAGTCTTACCCATGCTTAGTACTTTAACCACTGAGCCACGCCCCCAGCCCTTCCCTGGTGGATTCTAGGCAGGTGCTCTACCACTGAGCCACGCCCCCAGCCCCTCACTGGGGGATTCTAGGCAGGGGCTCTATCACTGAGCCACGCTCCCAGCCCCTCCCTGGGGGATTCTAGGCAGGGGCTCTATCACTGAGTCGCCCCCTCCCCCCCGCCCTGAGACAAGGTTTCACTAAGTAGCCCAGGCTGGCCTCGAGCTCACTGTGTAGCCCAGGCTGGCCTTGAACTTTCTTCCTCTTGCCTTCAGTCTCCCAAGTAGGATCTTAACAAGCCTGCAACCATCACACCCTGCTCTGGTGAGGGATCTTGAGTCTTTCATGACGCCAGCATCTGCCTTGTAAGCCGACCCAGGGAGGCGAGGTCACGGACACTCCAGCCCCGCCCACAGCCTTCTCTGGCTTACCATGCGCACCTGAATCCATGTATGCCCAGCCTGGTAACCGTGGTGCCCTCGCTCACTCACTCCCTGCACATTTGGGATTTGCTCATCCACACAATCTCCCTCCTTGCTGCTGCTGCTGCTGCTGCTGCTGTTGTTGTTGTTGTTGTTGTTGGGGTTGTGATGGGGGTTGGGGGCCAGCTGGCACAGAACTCGTTGCGCAGCCCAGGCTGGCCTAGACCATTTAAGCTAAAGCTCCTGTGTCATTCTCCCAAGCACTGGGACTGCAGGCTGCAGGTAAGTGTCCCCACCCCATCACCACCACCCCTTGCTCCCAGCCCTCCAGTCGCTCTTGACCTCAGGAAACCTCTGGGGCTTGCACCTCTTTGCTAGCTAGCTAGCCTGGCTTCCCCCCACCCCCCCCCCCACCCCACCCCCGGCCTCCAACCCCCCTTCCTTGGCTCGGCTTCCCCTCCCTCCCTCTGGCTCCCTCCAGGAGGCGCAAACCTAATCAGACTGATTATCGCCCAAGTTCAATTCCACTTTCTCTGGCTCCAACACAGGCTGTAAATTTCCTTCACTGCTGGGCTCCCCTGTGAGACTATAGAGCCTCCTGTCTGGCAGCTCAAACTAGGTAGCTGCCGCCCCGCCCCCGCCAGCTGTATCCTCACAGATGAATCAGACCCGCCCCACCTGGGGGTGTCACTTAAACGCCATCTACAGAGGCACATCACCCTCCTGGGTTATGCGGGATCCCCCCAGGAGGTCTAAAAGCCACGTTGTTAATGGACGCAGAGACCTGACACTCTTCCCCGAACTGTCCCCCATCTCTGCAGACTCTGGAGGTAGGCCGCTAGCATTCCTCCTAGCTCATTTATTACACGGTAAACTCTGAACCTCTGGCTTAATTTCGGACTTCTGTCCTCCCCAGTCCTTATGTCTTTACAGAGTGTGACCGGAAGAGAACCAGAGATAGAGAAGAAGCTGGACTTACAAAGCCCAGGTCCCCTAGGATGGAGAAAGAAGCCCCGTTGGCCATTCCTCTTGCTTTGGTTCCTTCCAGAGGAGGGATGCGGGAGGCCTGGCCTGCTCAGGGGGAGAGCAGAGAGAACTCTGCAGAGGGAAGCAGTGATTAAATTAAACAGAGATGCTGGCTTAACAAGCCAGACTTGCATCTTCTCTGCACAAGGCTCGCGGGTGGGGGCAAGGGGGAGGATGGAGGCAGCCAGGGACGGAAAACCCTGCTCACGTGCCCAGACAGGAAAGAGAAAAGGGTGAGTGGAATGCTCGAAGTCCGAATAAGAACCCGGGAGAGTTGGGTAAGAGAGATTTGTTTGTGAATGGTTATATCCCAGAGGGCTTCCTGGAGGAAGTGGAATGGAGTTACATTCTGGATAGGACGATTCTGGAAGGGGAAGACGAGGAGATGTCTACGAGCAGGCTTTGGGTGGAGTCCCACTTCTAGCAACCTTGAAAGAAAACACGTGGAGGGGTGTGACATTTGCTTTGACAAGACAGTGGGGCCACTGGAGAGTCAGGCAGGTCCCTGGGGCTGGCTGGTCACCCAGTTTAGCAGAAACTGAGGACTCCGGGTCTGTGATGGTTAGCATAGATTGTCAACTGGACAGAATCTAGAATGACCTGAGAGACAGGCCTTTAGACATGCCCATGGGTGGTTACATTGATTGAAGAGCTGCCCATGTGGGCGGCACCATTCCCCTGGCTGGGATGCCAGACCATCCCGTCAGTGGAGAGAGGGAGCTGAGCATTGCTCTCTGCTTTCTGATTGTGCATGGGGCATGGCCAGATGCTTCAAGCCCTTGCACACTGCCACCGTGGATTCCTCATGATGATGAAGTGCACCCTGGGACTGTCCCCCAGAATAAATCCTTTCTTCCTTGAGTTACTTTCATTGGGGTATTTTATCATAGCAATGGGAAGAAACAAACAAAACAAACCTAAGACAAAGCTAATAGAGGCCAAGGCAGGCAATAAAGCAGAACCCACGACAATGTGGTCCTCAGGGACAGCACCCAAGACTGACCTATGGCCTCCACCCGAATGACTTGCACACACGCTCTCGTGGACGCGCGTGTGCGCGCGCGCGCGCACACACACACACACACACACACACACACTGATCTCAGTCACTTCTTCACTTATTCACTCAACCTTTGTATGTAGAGGTGATGTACACACCCATGTTTGTGTATGTGGGAGTATGTGGATGTGTGCATGCCATGGTGAGTGTGTGGAGGTCAGAGGGCAACCTCCCATGTTATCCGTCATCACCTTCCGCCTCGTTGGAGATGGGGCCTCTTTTTGGCCTGTGAGCTTCCAGGATTCTCCTATCTCCACCTCCCTCCTCACTGAGGAGATGCTGGACCACAGATGGATGGTTACCATGTCCAGCTTCACCCGTGGTTCTCAAGACCCAGGCTCAGGTTCTCATGCTGGCAAGTGAGTGATTTGCTCATTAAGCTGTCTCTGACGCCAGACCCCAACAATTTAAAGAGCCGGCATTTTCCTCAGACATGGATGTGACATTTGTAAGACCCCCAACACTTACTGGTCTCAGAAGTACATCCCAGTGAATCCCAGGGAAGGAAGACAAATACTCCAGCCAGCGAAGGGCATCTACAGTGTGTCAGGAAACAATGGATAATGGCTGCTTCTAGGAGTCTTTCAAGAAGGTGTGTGTGTGTTGTGTATTTGTGTGTGTATGTATAGTGTGTGTGTGTGTGTGTGTGTGTGGTATATGCTTGTGAAGTATGCATGTGGGGGGGTTGTGGTGTGCAGTGTGTATGCATGGTGTATGTGTATAGTATGTGTGCACATGAAGTATATTATGTACAGGGTATGTGTGTACAAGGTATATGTGTGGTACATGTGTGTACAGAAAGTGTGTGGAGGGAGTGTGTCTGTTGCATATTTATGTGTTTGTAAAGTGTGTATGTGGTGCATTTTCCTGTATATGTTGTGTGTAGTATGTGTGCATGGGGTGTGTATGTGTGTGTACAAGGTGTGTGTGTGTAATGTATGTGGAGGAGGTTATGTGCTGTGTGTTTGTTTATGTTTGCATAGTGTGTGTGTACGTGTGTGTTTATAGTGTGGTATGTGTGGTATGTATGCAGTGTGTATGTGGTATATATATGTGTGTGGTATTTGTGTGTATGTATGTGTGTGTATGTGTGTGTTTATGTATGTGTGTATGTGTGTGTATGTGTATATGTGTGTATGTATATAAGTGTGTGTATGTGTGTGTATGTGTATATATGTGTATATATGTGTATGTATGTGTGTATGTATGTGTATATGTGTGTATGTATATAAGTGTGTGTGTGTGTGTGTGTGTGTGTGTGTGTGTGTGTACACGGCCTGTAGAGGACAGCTTTCAGGAATCTTGCTGAGTCTCATCTTTTCTGCCGTTGTGTGCTCAGGCTAGTCGGTCCAGAAGCTTCTAGATGCTGCTCCTGGCTCTGCCTCCCACCTTCATGCAGGCGTACTGGGATTACAGTGGTGCCCTGCATCCAGCTTATTACGTGGGTTCAGGGAGGGGCTGAGTCAGTGTACGTGGAAGACACCTTTCCCCGCTGAGCCATCTCTCTGGCTTGGGGATCTTCATCTTTGATGGAGTTAGAAACCTGAAAACGCTAGGTGAGAAGTTACTGTCTTGTGTCTCCATCTGTGAAACCTCTGTAGACGCCACCAGTGGTAACAAAAGCCTAACCTGACTATGGCCTTTAGGGGCAGAGCCTTCCAGACATGATTAGGGCTAGATTGGTTGTCAGTCCCCATGGTTTAATCCCAGTGGCTCGTAGGAAGAGAGACAAACTGTCAGGAGCCATAATGGGACAAACTAATAACTAGCAGCTGATCATCCTGGAATGCCTGCTTCACATTATTACATATTCTGCGACAGGTGCAGCCCCTCATTAAGCAAGGCTGTGAGGGACTCATTTTGGGAAAGATTCCTGCTATTAATATGCTTCTCCCGTTATTATTAAACATATATAACAATCACTAAATAGCAGCACACCCCTTTGGAGCACATCTCTGCAGATCCATCAAGATGTAGTCTTACAGTGATGCTGTATAGGCAAATAGATGACCTAAGACTTTATGATGATCCTATAAGAATTCTTAAAATTATATCTGTGTTTATTAAGCTCTTTTATAATGGACCTGCTATTAGGTCCTTTTCTGATAGTCAAAACTGCAATGAGGGGCTGGCGAGACGGCTCTGCGGGTAAGAGCACCGACTGCTCTTCTGAAGGTCCTAAGTTCAAATCCCAGCAAGCACATGGTGGCTCACAACCAACCGTAATGAGATCTGACGCCCTCTTCTGGTGCGTCTGAGTACAGTGTGTACTCATATGCATAAAAAAAAAAAAAAAAAAAAAACTGCAATGAGAACTCTGCCAGTCTCTCGAGTGTCAGCAGTTAATTGCTCTTAGATGGTAATCAAACTTTCTCCTACTCAGAGCACATTCCAAGAGGTTGTAAAACAGTTAACCAAAGGTCATAATAGGGGGAGTAACGATTTATTATAGGTACTAGGACAGAAGATTAAAATATTGACTGGGCGCCCGGCTGTGGTGGTGCCCGCCTGTAATCCCAGCACTTGAGAGGCAGAGACAGGTGGATTTCTGAGTTCGAGGCCAGCCTGGTCTACAGAGTGAGTTCCAGGACAGCCAGAGCTACACAGAGAAACCCTGTCTCAGAAAAAAAAAAAATATATATATATATATATATATATTGGGCTTATCTATACAAAACTTTACTTATGGTCTTAAATTTTCAGTGAACCTGTGGAGCTGAGACAGGTGATGGATGTTTAGCTAGATAATTACTCTTAATGGATGTGCTTGTAAACATTCTCTGTTGTAAACTTCTATTTCAATTTATGATTTGATTTTCTGTGTGAACTTTTGATGAACTTTTTAACATGTGATCATGTGTTCTGAGGACAAAGAGAAGAGTCAGAACTGGGGGACTGAGGTGAGAGGAACAGAGGCGAGAAGAACTAAGCTGAGAGAGGAACTGAGCTGAGGAGAAGTTTTTAGACAGAATGCTTTTTAGATTAGAAGGAGAATGCAGAGTGGAATAACTTAGAAACTATAGGTAACATAAAACACTAAGAGAGCAATGTGCAGAATGCGGAGGGAAGAGGAAAAAAGAAGATGCTGCAGAGAGCAGAAGGAGCAGACAGAACAGGTCCCACAGTAAGGACAAGGCAGGCTTAGTCTTATTAAAAGAAACAAAGCTTTTTCCTTACAAATATGGGTTTAATTCATTTAGCATTAAAAGAATAGAAGCCTTTTCTTTTTCTGTATAGTAAAGATTGGAGCTCCATTTTTCATCCAGAATGAGTGAGTTCTTTCTGCATCGGTGCATGGTCTTTTGCTCCATATGTATACATAAGTATGGATGTATGTGTAAGAATGCAATTGTGAGAATGTATGCATATGTGTGTGTAAGTATGTAACTGTGAGAATGCATGTAAGCTGGGCCCAACTGGGTATGAGTGGATATGTATAAATGAGAAAATGAGCATGGATCTGTATACGAATTTTTGTGAGATTATGCATACTTGCTTATGTAAAAGTTTTTCCTTCTGCGAGTGTTATTCTCCTCTCCTCGTACAATAGAAGTTTACTGCTCCAAACTTCCCCCTAGCCAGATAAGCAAGAGGCATCTGGACAATAGAGAAAAGGCTCTAGCAATTAATCCTTTACTTAATCTCCTGCTGTTATAGGATAAGGTGCTAAATGCCAGATTCTGGCCTCAGAGGAACACAGAAAGCAGGTCAGCTACAATAGCATAGTAACTTAGACTTAGATGAGTAAACTTTTTATTATACAGCAACCCTAAATTTCTTGTAAGACAAAGTCTTAGCCTCTGCCTAAGCTCTCCTCCCTCTGCTGCCTCAAGAAGAACCGACAAGAAAGAGGAAACAGCCAGTCGAGGCTGACCCGCGGCAACAAACCAGAAGGTCATGTCTAGACTCCCTGTCTCTTGGCCTCTGGTGTCCTCTTGGCTCTCTGAGGACCAGACCCAGTCCTTTGACCTTGTGTCTCCAGAACCCATGAGTCAAAACAAACCTCCTTCCCTTATAAGGTTACCCTGCCTCCTGCATTTCGTTATAGTCACAGAAAGCAGACTAAGTCACCATTATATAAAAGATACAACATAATTGGATTATAAAAGCAGATGAACTCATTCTGGAAGTATGAAGAGAACAGAGATAAAAATGCTGTGAACTCCAGGGTCAGGATGTTAAAGCTCAGGATGTGGCTCAGCTTCGGCCTGCCTAGCATAGCTTCCATTTCCCAGAAAGCTGCCTAAGCCAAGTGTGCTCAGAGAACCCTGGTGATCCCAGGAGGGAAGGTTGAGTCAGAGGCATCAGAAGCTGAGACTCATCTTCCGCTTTCCGCTACACACGACAGGGAGTGATGCTAACAGGGGGAACGGGGGTCAAGGAGAAGCAAGGGAAGCCAAAGGGACTGGACTGTTGCAAGAGAAGAGGAAAGTGCAGAAAAGAATCCGTGAGTGGCGTGAGGGGACACCAGCAGAGACCTGCCAGGTGGCGTGAGGGGACACCAGCAGAGACCTGCCAGAGCTCAAGGCAGAGGAAATCTCCAACACCAATTCTGTTCATTCTTTTTTTTTTTTAAAAAAAAATTGTTTCTATTTTTATAATTATGTGTGTGTGCTTGCGTGTGTGTGTGTGTGTGTGTGTGTGTGTGTGTGTGTGCGTGCATGTGTATGGTCAAGAAGTTAATGTCAAGTGTCTTCTTCGATGCACTCCGTTTTACATGCTGAACCCTGAGCTCATTTATTCTGCTAACATACCTAGCCAGCTTGTTCTGGAGACCTCCCGGCTCTGCCTTCTTCAGCCCTGGGGTTATTATGCCCATCTGGGTATTTACTTGGGTGCTGGGAATCCTAACTCTGGTCCTCACGCAAACGCTTTCCGCACTGAGCCATCTCTTAGACCCCTATCTACTAAAGTGAGCTTACAAAGGAATGAGCTTTGGGACAGTGAGACGGCCCGTGGATAAAGGCTCTGGCTGACACACACACACACACACACACACACACACACACACTGTAATTTAAAGGCGTGGTTTTCAACCTCAGGCATTCTCTTTCCACTCTGTTAGGACCCAGCCCCTCCCTCATATTGTGCCTGACAAACACAATCCAGCCAGGAAGGGTTAATCGAGCTCCCACATGGGACAGACTGAACAGCCGGAGTGTGCAGCAGATTGTCACATTGCATCTACGGTCCAGAACCCCAGCCCATGGGATGCCCCTGCCCATATTTTCAATGTGGATCTTCCCCTCGGTTAATCCAGTGTAGAAATTCCGTCACAGGCATGTCAGGAGGTGTGTCTCCTTGGTGTTTCTAAGTCCTGTCAACTTTAGTCATCATGATATCGGGGAGATGCAGTGTCTTGATGACCGAGATTCGGGTGTGTCCTTAGGTTTGGTGTCTGAAACAGAGAGGTTAAAAGAGCTAAGTGAAATATTTCTTTTTTTTCCAGGTAGTCTTATGTAGCCCAGGCTGGCCTCAAAGTCTCTACCTAGTGGAGGCTGGCCTTGGTCTTCACACCAAGTGTGAAGTGCTGCGATCATAGGCTTGCACCCACCCACCTTCCCTGGTTTAGATGGTCTATGGACTAAAACTGAGGGCTTCCTGAATGCCAGGTAAGAAATCTACCAGTGAGCCACATCCCCAGCCCTAATGCCTACAAATGAGGCAGAGAGTGAGGCTTCTGATGGAAGAGGCATAGGAGCACACCAGACCTGGCCCACTGTGCTTCTAGCCATGGACAGTCCATTCCTCAGGTTACCAGGAAAAGGGTGTGTGTGTGTGTGTGTGTGTGTGTGTGTGTGTGTGTGTGTACACCCGCGCGCTCCCAGGTGCATGTTTGTTCTGCTTTGGTTTTGAGACAAGGTTTAACTCTGAGCTGTGGGAAGCCTGGAACTCACTCCATAATCCTCGCTGTCCTTGAATTTATGATGATCTGCCTCAACCTCCGGAGTGCTGGGATTATAAGATTAAACGGGGCCTCAAGTCTCCCAGGCTGGTCTTAAGCTTGATATGTAGCTGAGGATGACCTGGGATTTCTGATCCTCCTGCCTCTACCTCGACGGCGCTGTGACTCCAGGTGTGGACCCAATGCCAAGCTTTTGTGGTGCTGGGATGGGAAGCCAGGGTTCCGTACGTGCTAAAACGCACGTTGCGCTCTGAGCCACACCCACAGGCCCATTGTCTTGGAAGCTTCTCAGAACCTCTGTGAGTATCCCCGAAGGAGCCTCTCGCAGGGGAGTCGCTCTCTCCCAAGCCAATTGGTGGAGAGAAAAACACAATGGAGGCAGCGTTCCCATGGCAACGTTATGATTTGTTAGTTGGAAGACTGTACATCCCTGGGGAGGCACAGAAATGAGGACCCTTTGAGGTTCAGAGAGGAAGAGAGAGAGGTGGTTTTTTAACAGGAGCTGGAAAGCAGTCATTCTTTGGTGAGGCTAAGGTCAGCTTTGGAAGGTGCCTAGCGCCCTCTGGTGGTCTCGGGGAGTAAAAACAGCTTTGGAGTAGATGGTTCCAGATCTAGCTAGAGCAGCTCTGGAAAGAGGGCTTCGCTCAGCAGAAGGGCAAGTTCGCTGCTGTACGGTGCTGTTTTGTTTTGTTTTGTTTTATTTTTTTTTAGCCCAGGCTAACCTCGTAGTCCTTTTATTAAACGACCTTCCAAGTGTCAGGCCTTAGGCCCTTATCACACCAGGCCTTAGCTGCACTTTCAAATGGGCGCCATGGGCCAATAGGCAAAGGTGCTTGCCGCCACGCATGAAATCTGAGCTCAGTCCCCTGTGTAATCTTAAACTCCTTAAATAAGCATTATGAGTTCATTTTATTCTATGCTATTTTCACTATAACTACCCTAAGACTGTAATTATTTTTAAACGTTTTACTATTTTATTTGCTATTACATTCATTTACTTATGGGAGAGGGGCCTGCATGTGCCACCACACACACGTGGACATCAGAGGACAATTTGCAGGGGTTGTTTCTCTCCTCCACCATGTGGGTCCTGGAGATCGAACTCGGGTGGCTATTCTTGGCCGCAAGCCCCTTTACCTGCTGAGCCAACTTGCAGGCCCTCGGATGAGTCTTTGTGATGATGGTAGCTGATGATGCACACACACTGGTCAGCCTCATGAAAGGGAGATAAAAGAGAGCTGAGATTTAGGTGTGGATGGGAGCCACATGAGCTCTCCAGTTGTCAGAGAATGGACAGCCTTGGGCAGAGTTAGTTCTCCGCTCGGCTCATTAACTAACACCTAGCATAACCCCAGAGTCAAAAGCCAAATAAACACAGGAAGAGAAAAGCACATGGTGACATCAGACCCACACGGTGGCTTGTCCTTGTGACTGGGGAAGTGGACAGGTGAATCCCTGAGACTCTGGCTGGCCAAGCCTGGGCTATTTATTTGGTGACCACTGAAAGATCCTATCTCAGAATACAGGGTGGATGACACCTGAGGAAGGACCACCAGGGTTGACCTCTGACCTACAGACATTCCTGCTGTCAAGGAAGTAGACACAAGAACACAGGGTAAAGACGAAGCTGGCCTGTCCCCGCGGCAGGAGGCACTTACTAGACCCGAGAGATTGGTACACACCTGTAAACCCAGACCAGAGAAGTAGGCAGATATCTGCGAGCTCCAGGCCAGCCTGGTCTACATAGTGAGACCCTGTATAAAAAGAAAACGAAACAACAGACATGTCCTTTAGTCTAGACCCCACCCACCCACTCACTAAGAATACGCTCTGCTCTTGATCAGAGTCTCCTCTCAATAAGAAAACGCCAGTTTGTTTCAACCACAATCTGTTCTAGGTACTTTCCTGCTTTCTTTCACTTCCTTCCTTCCTTCCTTCCTTCCTTCCTTCCATTTTGTGTGTAAAGACACCAGTGTGTGAGCCCCAGTGCCTTGCTCTCTTTTAGCCTAGGCTAGGCTCAAATCCACTACATAGCTGAGGCTGACCTTAACTCCTGGTCTTCCTGCCTCTACCTGGGATTGCAGGGCAAGATCACCACTCCTGTGGCGTGTGTGTGTGTGTGTGTGTGTGTGTGTGTGTGTGTGTGTTGGTATTCTGTCTAAACTCCACCCCCACAGTTCCTGGCAGCAGCCAGGTATGCTCCTCCCCACAGTTACCTGGCAACAGCCAGTGAATGGTGATTTGGTTTTTTATTCTGTCCTTAGAGAGCCAGAGCATGAACACTCACCAGCACAGACTGCAAGAAGAAAAAGTAAGGCTTCCAGGTCAACGTACAACTTTAAAAGCTTATTTCAGAAAAGAACAAAGAGGGAGTGATGAGATGGCTCAGTGGATAAAGGGGCTTGCCATCAAGCCTGGCAACCTGAGTTTGATTCCTGGGACCCCTGTGGTGGAAGAAGAGAAACTCAGGATACATCTATAAGTTGTCCTCTGGTGGGGGGTGGGGGGAAGGAGCGGCTGGAGAGATGGCTTAGCAGTTAAGAGCACTGGCTGCTCTTCCGGAGGACCCTGGTTCAATTCCCAGCACCCACATGGCGGCTCACAGCCAGTAACTCCAGTTCTAGGGGTCTGACACCCTCACATAGACATACACTCAGAAAAAACACCAGTGTACATAAAATAAAAATGAATATAATTTGTCCTCTGAGTTCCATACCTTGAGCTTTTTAGTTTGTTGGGATCTCAACTCAAGAAACTAAAAAGAGCTGGGTGGTGGTGGCGCACGCCTTTAATCCCAGCACTTGGGAGGCAGAGGCAGGTGGATTTCTGAGTTTGAGGCCAGCCTGGTCTACAGAGTGAGTTCCAGGACAGCCAGGGCTATTCAGAGAAACTCTTGTCTCGAAAAAAACAAAAAAAACAAAAAAAAAAACCCAAAAAACAAACAAAAAAAAAAAAAAAAAGAAAGAAAGAAAGAAAGAAACTAAAAAGGACAAATTAAACGAAAATTAAGCCTAAATAATGTTTCGTAACTGTAATCCCAGATCCCTGGGAGGCTGAGGCAGGAGGCTTCCAAGCTCAAGCCTGCCTAACATCCTGAATTTCATGCTACCCTGGGCTATAAAAAGACTATCAGGAAAGGATAGGAATGAAAATAAGGGGGTGAGAGGAAAAGGGGAGAGAAGAGAGGGGGAAAGGGGAGGAGAAGGGGAGAAAGGAAAGGAAAAAACAGAAAAAAAGGTAGAAGCCAGATAGGTGGTGGTGGCACGTCTTTGGTCCCAGCATTTGGGAGGCAGAGGGAAGTGGATCTCTGTGAGTTCTGGGCTGGGCCAGCCTAGTCTACAGAATGAGTTCTAGAACAGCCAGGGCTACACAGAGAAACCTTACCTAGAAAAAAGAAGAAAGAGAGAGAGAGAGAGAGAGAGAGAGAGAGAGAGAGAGAGAGGGAGGAAAACAGCAAGCTGGACAAGGTACCCTGTTGTGGATGTGTTCCCTCTCTGAGCAGCACCAGGCAGACCCACCCAAGGGGCTTCTTTGGAACACCCCCCTTCTTTATCTTCACCCTTTATCAGTAAATGAGGTTGATGGGTCGTTTGGTTGGGGGTGCTGGGGTAGACAAGCTGACTAGGTAAAACTATGGTTCACAAGACTTGCACAAGGGAATAAGATGCAGTCTACAGTGCGAGGGTCTGCTACGGCCTCTGAAAATCACAGGCAGGCTGGGAGCTCGGGCTGTACTGGGTCCTAGTTTTTTTAAACCTCAAGCCTGGTTCCTTGCTATCTTAACGTGTGTTAGAAGTTTAGCTTGATTATGAATGTGTGTGGGCACACAAGTTCCATGGGCTAGGTGTGGAGGTCGGAGAATAGCTTATGGAAGTCAATTCCCTGCTACCAGGTGGGTTCCGGGAATTGAACTTGGGTCCTCGGATTTGGTGGCTATAACCCCTTTATTTGCTGAGCGCTGTCGCAGCTATTTTAATGCTGTTGTTTGGAAGATCTCAAGCCGGCAGCCCTCACAGCAAAGGTATTAACTCTGCTGGAATTCTTGCTTTTCAGCTGGCAGGAGGTACTCTTGCTTTCCTGGGCTCTGAAGCCCACATCCTTTTGTGTTTGTTTGAGACAGGGTCTCAGGGACTCCTGATCTCCCAGCCTCTGCCTCCCAAGTGCTGGGGTTCTGCTTAGTTTATTAGGTGCTGTGGGTGGAATCCAGAGCCTCAGGCAAACCAGGCAAGCATTCTGCCAGTGTGAGCCATTGAGCCACATGGGGTGAGTCCATCCCAGTGTGACCATAACTTCCCTTGTCTTTCTGTGCTGTCTCGTTTCTCCAGGCCTTTCCCCTTAGAATAGTATTTTGTTTCTAGGCCAAAAATAAAATAAAATAAAATAAAATTCAAAGATGGGGTGGTGGTACACACCTGTAACACCAACACTCAGGAGGCTGGGACGGAAGGACCTTGAATTTGAGGCTAGCCTAGGCTACATAACAAAACTTTGTCTAAATAAATACATAAAGAAAAAAAACCTCAAAAGTACACTTTTTACTGAATGTATTGCTTTTACATCAGCATGAAGCAGAAATTTGGGAGAGAGAAAAAAAGGGTAGAAAGATCGGCAAGGTGAACCGTGTTAAGTCCGACACCACCCCAGTGACTTCCTGGCCTCATTTTGATTGACTACCTGGTCTGTGGCATCCAACAATGTTACTCAGTTCCTCCCTCAACAACTTTGTCATCGTCGTCGTCGTCGTCCGCCACGGTTCACAGGGTCCCCTGTGATTCTTTCAAGTTTCACGGGCCTTAAACTTGCTAAGTATCTAAGGCCAGCTCTAATGGAACTTCTGGCCTTACCGCCTCCTGCTCCCCGGCACGGGGATGATAGCTGTGCCCCACCACCCCATCTCATTCCTCTGTCCCTGCACACCTGTTGCTCTCAGAAGGCCCTTGCCCCGGGGAAAACCCCCAAATGCTCTGAGATCTCCTCAAATACATCTCTGGGTAGAGCGTCCTCCAGGAAGCCTGCGCTAAGCTCTGGAAACGATGTTCTTATTTGGGGCTCACAGCTTCAACGGTTAGCAAAGGAGGATCCTCGCCCACTGGCCCAATCACCCATCTGTCATTCCTTGCCACACATAAACATCCTGACCCAATAAACACGCTCAGAGAACAGATTCTGGGGTAGGGTCTTGTTTGCAACACACACTCAAGCTGACAGCTTCAGCCTGGGGCTACCAGACGCCCTGACCTGTGGCCCTCCAGATCCCCCTACCGAAGTCGGATGTGACCTTACTGCCCCGGCCAGAGAGGAGGGAGGGTTCCAGGGTGGGGTGGGGAGGAAGGCGGGGCTTGCGCCCCAGAGTAGCTGTCCCGGGCTGGGGACGGAAGTTGCACCACCACAGTAGATTACTTTCAGTTTTGTTTCTCTTGCAGGTAGTCAACTGCCTGCGGTAGCGGGATTTCGGGGCTCCCCGGGTCCTGCTGGAAGAGTCCAAGATATCAGCTGTGGCTGGGTAAGGAGAGCCAGAGGGGTGGGAGGGAGGAAGGTGGGGGGTAAGAGACAGGACCCAGAAAGACGAGGCTGGGGGGGAGGGGAGAGAGAGGAAAGGGGAGGGAAGTGAGAAAGCCCGGGAGAAGGAAAGGAAGGGAGGGGAGAGAGGGCCGAGGGGACCTGGAAAACCTGGGAGGAAAGCTTGGAGCCAGGCCCTGTCCCTCAACCTCCCACCCTGTGTCCGGAATCCTGCACTCCCTGAGTGTAGACAACCGCAACCCCACCCCCACTCCGAGTTTTCCCTCTCAACACTGGGGAAAAGAAAAGTACAGTCTCTCTCTCTCTCTCTCTCTCTCTCTCTCTCTCTCTCTCTCTCTCTCTCTCTCTCTCTCTACCCCCCCCCCTTCCTCCTTCCTTCCCTCTTTCTTTTTATAAGGTTGGGTCTCTCTGTAGGGCAGGCTCAGCCAGAACTCACTATTGTAGCCCCAGGCTGGCCTGAAACAAACTTTGGATTTTTTTTTTATTTTGTTTTGTTTTGTTTTGAGACAGGGTTTCTCTGTGTAGCCCTGGCTATCCTGGAACTCACTCTGTAGACCAGGCTGGCCTCGAACTCAGAAATCCACCTGCCTCTGCCTCCCAAGTGCTGGGATTAAAGGCGTGCGCCACCACCACCGGGCTCTGAAACTCTGTTTTGTAACCCAGGCTGGCCTTCGAATTTGTGCCCAGCTTCCTGTCTCAGGCTCCCGAGTGCTAGGACTCTACCAGCTCTCTTTATTAAGTCTCAGCCACTGTGCTGGGGACTCACCATACTTTCCCTCCAGGTAATTCAGGAAGTCAAGAATGCATTTGGTAGGAAATGTTTGTAAAAGTAGAGGACCCCGGGAGTCAGGCCAGATCTCTATGACTCCGAGGTCCAGCAAAAGGGAAGGACATGACTTTTCCTCCAGGAACCTTCATCTCCGATCTGTGATTGATTTCAAAACTAGTTGGGGCAGGAAGTAGGGCACCCCACCCTCTCCCAGGACACCCTTCCAGACAGATGGACAGACAAACACTGCGGGACCCTGTCCAACATCGAAAAGCCGGTGCTTGCGTGCCCTGACCTATTGGTTGCCCCTAGAATCCTAGCCCTCACTCATTACAGGACCCGTACCGAGGTGAACATGGTGGAGCTTGCCTGTAATGCGGGCGCTCAGGAGACCGAGGCAGGAGGAACACAGGCTTGGAGCCAGACCCCAGGAGCGTGGCTGACTTGTTAAGAGTGCTGCCTAGCATGCAAGAAGCCCTAGGTTGCCCCCCCCCCCCGCAGTGCTACATAAACTGGGTGTTCTGGCTCACACCTGTAATCCCGGGACTCCGGAAGTGGAGGGAGGAAGTTCAGAAAGTCAAGGTCATCCTGGGCTACTTGGCAAAGTTTGAGGCCAGCCTGGGCTACATGAGACCGGAAGGGCTTGGGCTACACCTACTTTTGGCTGGCCTATGACCTGGTATGTTACTAATTAGATTACTCCATCTCTGAGGCCTGGAGGCTGCCTGGTCTCATTTTTCCCACAGGCTGGGGACTTCCTACAGCGTTTGCTTTGTTTATGTTCGGTGAGTGTCTGTAAAGAGGACAAAGTGGAAGAAAAAAAAGGCCTCCCACAAGCCAGAACGTACCAAACATCCAGGTGAGTGCGAACACCAGGAAAGAGTAGGGGAGGGGCCAGGATGAAGTGTGTTTGTGGGTGGGGGAACAGGACCAAGCTAGGAGCTTGGCCCAGGGACCTCTGACCTCTGATCTCTGCCCCTTCCCTTATAGCATGAACTCCAAAGTCTCTTCCCCAACCCTGCTGGAAGCTCTGAGCAGCGATTTCCTAGCCTGTAAAATCTGCCTGGAGCAGTTAAACACACCCAAGACTCTGCCGTGCCTACATACCTATTGTCAGGATTGTCTGGCCCAGCTGGACATCGGTGGCCAGGTCCGATGCCCTGAGTGTCGGGAGATTGTGCCTGTACCCCCTGAAGGGGTGGCCGCCTTCAAGACCAACTTCTTTGTCAATGGGCTCTTGGATCTTGTCAAGGCCAGAGCTCCTGGCGACATCCATTCGGGGAAGCCAACCTGCGCCCTGTGCCCTCTGGTGGGAGGCAAGAGCTCAGGGGGACCCGCCACAGCCAGGTGCCTGGACTGTGCCGATGACTTGTGCCAGGCCTGTGCCGATGGGCATCGCTGCTCCCGCCAGACCCATAAACACCGCGTCGTCGACTTGGTGGGTTATAGAGCCGGGTGGTACGATGAAGAGGCTCGCCAGCGCCAGGCATCCCAGTGTCCCCAGCACCCAGGGGAAGCCCTCTGTTTCCTCTGTCAACCTTGTTCTCAGTTGCTCTGCAAGGATTGCCGCCTGGGTCCCCATATTGATCACCCCTGCTTGCCCTTAGCGGAAGCAGTGCGTTCCAGGAAGCCAGGCCTTGAGGAGTTACTGGCAGGTGTGGACAGCAATCTGGTGGAGCTAGAAGCCACTCGGGTGGCAGAAAAGGAAGCCCTGGCCTCGCTTCGGGAGCAGGCAGCCAGTGTGGGGACGCAAGTGGAGGAGGCAGCTGAGCGAATCCTCAAGTCCCTGCTGGCCCAGAAGCAGGAAGTGTTGGGACAACTCCGGGCCCTCGTGGAGGCTGCCGAGGAGGCTACCAGGGAGAGACTGGCCAAGATAGAGGGCCAGGAGCAGGTGGCCAAGGCGGCTGCTGCCTTTGCCCGCCGAGTGCTCAGCCTGGGCCTAGAGGCCGAGATCCTTTCGCTGGAGGGAGCAATCACACAGCGCCTGCGCCAGCTTCAAGACTCTCCCTGGACATCTGGGCCCACCCGCTGTGTGCTGCCCCAGCTGGAGCTCCATCCTGGGCTTGAAGACAAGAACTGCCACCTGCTCCGACTCTCCTTCGAGGAGCCAAAACAATCCCAGAAGGACAATGGGAAGGGTGGAGCTGGTACCCAAGGCAGAGAGGACGACGCTCAAGGCCAAGGGGAAGATAGAACCAAGATAGGGAAGCAGGGCGGAGCCCAGCCCCTGACTCCCAAAGAAGGCAAAGCCCAGATCCCCCAAGAAGATGACGAGGTCCTCCTCGAAAGGGGTAACAGGCCTAACAAGAAGAAAAAATGCAAAGGCAGGGGCAAGTCCGTTTCTCGGGAGCCCAGCCCCATCCTGAGGCCAAACCTAGAAGGTTCGGGCCTCCTCCCTCGGCCCGTCTTTTCCTGGAGCTTCCCCACGAGGATGCCCGGGGACAAGCGCTCCCCACGTATCACTGGACTCTGTCCCTACGGCCCCCAGGAGATCTTGGTGGCAGATGAGCAGAACAGAGTCTTGAAACGCTTCTCCCTCAATGGGGACTACAAGGGCACAGTGCCAGTCGCCGAGGGCTGTTCCCCGTGCAGCGTGGCTGCCCTGCAGAACACCGTGGCTTTCTCCGCCAATGCAAGACTCTATCTTGTCAGTCCTGATGGGGAAGTTCAGTGGCGCAGGTCCCTGAGCCTCACCCAGTCCAGCCACGCTGTGGCCGCAATGCCGTGTGGAGACCGGGTAGCTGTCAGTGTGGCAGGCCATGTGGAAGTGTACAAGAAAGATGGCAGCCTGGCCACCCGGTTTATCCCCGGAGGCAAGGCTAGCCGGGGCCAGCGGGCACTGGTGTTCCTCACCACCAGCCCCCAGGGCAATTTTGTAGGGTCAGATTGGCAGCAGAATAGTGTGGTTTTCTGCGATGGGCTAGGTCAAGTGATCTGGGAATACAAGGGCCCTGGGTTACATGGCTGCCAGCCAGGTTCTGTGTCTGTGGATAAGAAGGGCTACATATTTCTGACCCTTCGAGAGGTGAACAAGGTGGTGATCCTGGATCCCAAGGGGTCACTTCTTGGTGACTTCCTAACAGCATACCATGGCCTGGAAAAGCCTCGGGTAACCACCATGGTAGATGGCAAATACCTGGTGGTGTCACTTAGTAATGGGACCATCCATGTCTTTAGGGTCAGGTTTCCTGACAGTTAAAGGGGCTTTGGGCTGGAAGGGGGGGCAGGTGGGAAGGGAGGGAGGGCGGGCATAATAGAAGCACCCCACCTGTAGGATGGGGTGGCCAAGGGCATTTTCCCAATCAGCAAAATGCTTGCTCCTTTTGTGATGTTCAGGGATAGAAAGTACTAAAGAGTGGTGTTGGCTGACTAAGAGAGGGCAGGCCTTGAGCACACAGCAGTCAGCCAACCCGCTTGCTTTTGAGTGATTCCTGCAGCTGTGGCTGCTACTGGTAGTTTTAGGTGTCCTGAGATTTAGAAGCCCGATTCTTGATTTGTATTCTTCAGAACCATTCCTGGGATGAGGTCGTGACTCCTCTGTAGAGCACTTGCCTAGAACTCACCAATGAGAGGCTCAATAGTAGAGCCCCTGCCTAGGTCCTACCAGCGTGGAGTTGGGGCAGAGCTCGCTGTAGAGGGCTTGTCTAGAATCCACCAATGAGGGTGGAGATGTGGCTCAGTGGGAGAGCCCCTGCCTAGAATCCCCACCACACCCTCCCTCCCCAGGGGCTGAGGGCGTGGCATGGCTTTGGACTTCTAGCCTGCTGGAAGTTCTGAGGTCAATTCCCAGGCATATCTTCCTTCCAAAAAAAAAAAAAAAAAAAAACCTTGGAGGAGGTGAAAGGTAGACTAAGTCATTCTCCATGCAAAGGAAGACCAAGTATATGTCAAGATACGTTAGGCATGGTGGAAAGAGGGTGACAACTGGCCTTTCTCACAGGGGAACATGGGGTCAGCAGAGGCCAGAGATCTCAGAACAGCAATAACACTGACTGTGTTCTGCCAATCCATCAGGGAGTAGAAATTTCCTCAGTGACGTATGGGGGTGGGATTCAAGAGGTCAGGGGTCAGGGAGTACAGACACAAGCAGAGGCCATGGATGTGAGATTAAATCCAGATGCAGCATCTCACGCATACACCTACACACCTGTTATCCCAGCACTTGGGAAGCTGAGGCAGGAGGATCATAGGTTTGAGCCTAGCCTGCGCTACATGCAGAGACTGAAAAAAAAAAAAAAAAAAAAAAAAAAAGGCTGGACTCTCCTAACTCTCAAGTGCCAGCGCCTGTCTCACAGAAGCGCCATCTCTGGCCGCATGTTCAAGTGGATCAGCAAAGATGCCCACCGTCAGAGGGTGGCTGAAAGGGTCCTGTCCGGAGAGGAGAGGTGCGTCGGCAGAGGTTGTGATTCTGTGACCGTCCTGGAGCGCTTTACCAAGTGCACGGACCACACGCCATCCTGCCCTTCGGTGCCCACAAACCAGACATCTCCCCCATTCTCAGAAGGCGTCAAAGCCCTCAGAAACCATGATGGTAAGATCCATGTGGTGCCAGTTAAGGCACAGCAGCTGATGGGGGAGGGGCCACTGAAGCCCCATCGACACCCCCAAGGTGGTCAAAGTCTACATCAACTGGTTCTAGTTGGATGACCAGAAAGAAGTTCTTGGAGACAGAAGAGAGCAGAATCTTTTCAAAGATACCAGTGTGCCCTGAAATGCCCCCCCCACCTCGGGAAGCTCAGTGACCTGAGGGGTAAGCCAGGCTGGCTGGGGTTCCCCCACAAAGGAGATGTCCAGTGTAGGAGGCAGGAAGAGTTGGTGAACAGAATATGTCAGAATATGGCAAAGGAACATTCTGGTGACTTCCTGGGCCTGCGTTGCAGGGATTTTAACAGACCTAGGAGATCAGCAAGTCTCAGGCCTTGAAGCCCGAGAGGCTGGACATTGTGAACAATGTGCTGGCCCACGGCATCACCTGGCTGTTGTAAGGGTGGGCAGGCTGCCGAGGGTGGAGACCTCTGTGGCACTGTTGGGGGCGTGACTGTGTTGAGGGCGTGGACGACGTTGAGTGGGTGCTTGCCAAGGACAAGACCACAAGATCTTCACACACACTCCAGCCCCTGCCCCACCATCAACCGCAAGATCACAGGTGCCGACGCCAAGAAAGATGGGGAATTCCAGCTTACCTAACGCGCCGCTGGCAGGGAACCACTTCATTCAGGTAAAGCTGGAGGACCTCGAGCCGCCCACTGACCCGCCCCCACACCTCACTCCGCCTTCTAAGCAGAGGCAGGAGTGATGCCCCCCACCCTGAGCCTCTGGCTCCTCTCCCACCATCCCTGCACCTGCTCAGGTGAGCGGGGCCTGGGGGGAGATTAGGGAGGTCCAGTGTCTCCATTATTTCAAGGTCCATAGAGATTTGCCATGTTTCCTTAGTTCTAGAATAAGAGAAACACCATATATTTTTTCAGGTTATTATGGACCCAGCGGGAAGGCAGTAGCGATGCTTGGATGAATGGTGGAATTTAATACGCAAAAAGCGGATATCTGTAATATATAATCTTAGAGGCAAAACACAAAACCCACTAAACAGACAGTTTAGCCAATCTGAAGTTAAGTAGGATTTAACTTTTAAATAGGACGTGACATTTAAACAGGATATGAATTCTCTATAATACTTTTCTTATGCTTTCTATATGTTTCCTAAGATCTTGTTTGTTTATGCTTTTTGTTAGCTGTCTTGGCGAAAATCCCTTTTCGGAAATGTTAGCCTTTATGTGAATGAAGTGAAGTGATTTCATCTGTGACGGGAGGGGTTGGGGGAGGCGCTGAAGCCAAAAGGCGAGCATGGGATTGGAGTGCCAAGCAGGATTTGGGAAGTCAGCAGTGGTGGATGGAGCACCTAAGAGAAGAGGAGGCATAAAACTCTGGAGATAAGGTCGGAGGTGAGCCGCAGTCACCTCATTCCGTTAATCTGTGGCGGCGTCTTTGAGTGGAAGATGGTAGAGGTGGCTGTGGAGTGTGTGTTTAGCCAGGGGGCTATGGAGAAATGAGGCTGAAAAGACACTTAAGGTAGGGATGTGATGAACACTGTGTTGGGGGGATCCAGGGGCCTTTGAGACAAAGTCCAGATGGAAGTTTAGGGACAGGTTTGGGAGACAAAATTTCCTGTTTATAGAAACTAGTGCAGTGACTCCCCAATGTCCAGATGGTCAACTTTGATTACATATAAATTTTAAAGGCTGGATATGGAGGTGCAAGCCTGGTGTAATCTCCAGGACTCAGGAGAATTACAGAATTGTGAGTTCAAGGCCAGCCTAGGCTCCATAGTGAGCCCTTCCAAGACAAAAAGCATGAGGGGCTATGGCTCTCAGTTGGTAGCATGCTTGCCTAGCACACCCAACCCCTGAATTCAATCCCCAGCACTGAATAAAAACAGGTATAATACTTGTCTGCAGTCCTAGCAATCAGATAGAGGTGGGAGACTCAGAAGTTCATGGTTATCCTTGGCTACGTAGCAAATTCAAAACCAGCCTAGGCTACATGAGATCTTGGCTCTAAAAGAGAGCTCAAAAAAAAACAAAAAACAAAAACAAAAACAAAAAACCAACAACAACAAAAAACAAACAAACAAACAAACAAAAAAGCCCAAAATAAGTAAGTAAATATAAAATATATACACAGCAAAGCATAAGGAAAGAAAAAGCAGTCAGGCGGTGGTGGCACAGGCCTTTAATCCCAGCACTTAGGAGACAGAGGCAGGTAGATTTCTGAGTTGGAGACCAGGCTGGTCTACAGAGTGAGTTCCAGGACAGCCAGGATTACACAGAGAAATCTTGTCTCTACAAAACAAAACAAAACAAACAAAAAAGGAAAAGCTGAAATACTGACATACCGGTTTAAAAAAAGACACCTTTCTGGCAAAGAATAAAGTAGTTTATGGCTGGGCAGTAGTGGCATACGCCTTTGATCCCAGCACTTGGGAGGCAGAAGCAGGCAGATTTCTGAGTTCAAGGCCAGCCTGGCCTACAGAGTGAGTTCCAGGACAGTCAGGGCTACACAGAGAAATCCTGTCTTTTTTTTTTTTTTTTTTTTTTTTTTAAGTAGTTTATATACCCAGGGGATGTATATACCAGCAAGGACTTATAAAATGAAGAAAAATTCACTAAATAAAACCGCTGGCATACGCCAAAGATAAAAGTTACAAATGTGTTCTGAAGAAACACGTAGATTCCTGGCACTATCAAATAATGCCTCCCAGGGAGTCATTTGGCAATATTTGCCACAGGAGGGTTGGTTTTTTTGGTTTTTTGTTTTTGGAATGATTGTAACACTATGTTAACCTCAGCCTGCCTAGGATTCTCCAGTGAGTGGCTCAGTGGTAGAGCACTCACTTGATATTTGTTCCATCTCTAGTACTGGGGGGGGGGGGGATTGTTATCCCCCTTTGGGGAATACATTCTGGGAAGATAATTCAGTAGCAGAAAAATATTTGCAGAGAGACCTTTACAGCGGCTTCGCTAACTGGAAAGCCTTCCGTGGTGAGGCAACGGCTGAATGGTCTGTGGTCTGTTAGAAAAATGAACATCTGTGGATATCAACTATGAAAAGTATTTGGAAGAAATAGTATGTGATGTAGTCATAAGCGGGGGAGGGAAGAGAGAGCACAGAGCTAGGGAGATAGCTCAGTGGGTAAGAATGCTTGCTACCCATTCTCGAGGACCTGAGTTCAAATCCCCAGCACCCATATAAAAAGCCAGGTGTGGCCACGTGCACCCAAGCTATAAGGGGAAGGGGGGAGGGGGGAAGGGGAGGGGGCTGAATCTGAGACCTGTTTACTGCCAGGCTTGCGGGCCGGCGAGAGACCGAGTAATAGGAGAGCAAAGGGCTCCTGGTATCCTCTAGACCTGGTGCAGGCATGCGCACCGGGAAAGTCTGACTGTGCAGATTCTGATTGCGTAATGTCAGCAACCCGTGACTGTGTCCAGATAGTTGCCAGGCAGACAATGGATTCCCAATCTGTAAATAGTCAATGATTTATTTCGGAGGTTACATCTTTTTGAGTTATTTGGGGCTGGTACATCTGTACATTTCTATTTCAGTTAGTATTATATGCTTGAAGACTTCAAGAAAAAATATACTTCTATAAATAATATTTAAGAATAACTAACTAGTCGGCCAGATGTGGTAGTGCACACTGGTAACTCTAACACATAGAGTGAGGCAGGAGGGTTGCTATTTTGAGACCGGGTGGTCTCCACGGGTGATGGGACGGCTAGGAAGTTCCCAGCATTCGCAAAGTCTTGAGTCTCCTGACCAATCCAGAGTAGTGGGAATAAAGAGCTAAGTGGGATCAGAACAGTTGTATGAAGGGCCAGACTGTGTGTGTGTTGTCGTTCTCGGTCTGCACAGGTAGGTGCTCATTAAACGTCTGTGAAGTGACTTAATAATGTGTAGAGAGGGGGTCAGGCAGCGAGCGCTCTGACACCAAAGGTTTCCTAACTCAGTATACCACAACTCTAATTCAGCCAAACTGCAGAAATCCTGGCTTGTGGGAAATCTCCAGCAGGGGGCACTGTTGTGCCTCTCAAGATAGACTTCAAACTCGGAGAAGATTGGGGTGTCCCCCGCTTCTTTCAGGAGTGGGAGGAGTAAGGGACAAGACTGTAGGGGCTCCTGTGTCGTTTTTTTATGTACTGGCAGGGATGCAGAGGTTCTTGGGAACCTGTATTGTGTATGTGGGGGGGGGGGGGGGCGCGTAATTCAGTGAGAGATCTTCAGAAATGAAGCCGGGCCTAGTAGTGCAGGCTGCTGTCCCAGCAAGTTGGGAGACTGAGGCAGAACGATAGCAGATTCAAGTCCTCCCTCAACAACTAAGTGGGACCATATCCTAAAAAAAAATAAAATAAAAAGAGGGTTTGGGCTGGTTGGGCACAAAGGACTTGCCTAGACTCCCCCAGTGAGGGGCTGGAGTATGACTTAGTGGTAGAGGTTTTGCCTAGCGTGCCACCAGAAAGAGGGAGGGGTCTCCTGGTTCTGAAAGAGAACCCCACAAATGCTCAAGAGACAGAGAACCAAGCGCTTCTCGGGGGACCTTGGAAGATGAAGGGAGATACTAAACTCATAGCTTGTTCATACTCAATATTTGTATTACTTTCCAGAAGTTACACAAACAAGGCACTCAGCAAAACATACAAGTGACCACAGAAGCACAAGGGACCAATGGTCCCGTGGCTAAGAGCCAGGGCATTCTCAAAGCCAGCTGGGAGTCAGCTGCGCTGATGGAGGACCAATTGCCCTTGACATTGTGGGAAAGTTGTTGGGCCATATTCATCTTTGGATAGTTTAGAGAAAATAGGATTGGGGGAAGTGGGCAAGACCGAGCTCTTTCACTGGAGAGTCTATTGTTCAGTGGTGTCGTTTCCTTAGGCCCTATGGGCACAGTTCTGAAGGCGCCCATGGCCGAGGGAAGCTTTTTAAATGTGTTTAAGGAAGTGGGTAATGTTGGCGCTCGGAGCTAGATAGAGTTTGACGGGTGCCAGGGCCAAGGTGCCTGGCCGTCTCTGTTTGGCAGGGAAGTTGAAGGTGGAGGCAGTCCTCTCAGTGGGGACTGGAGAGAGGAGGTGCAGACCTGAGAAGTAGAGAGAAAGCTGCCTCGCCCTAGCTGGTGGCAAAGCTGCCAGAGAGCACCCAGCGTGAGCGTGCTGGAAGGTACCAGAATTAGTCCATCCAATTGACTCGCAGACTTAGCACATCAAGATGAACTATGGAATAGAAAAAATGTTAGATCTTCAGGGACTTCCAGATACTGGAGATTGGTGGAGCAGAGATGCCAGTGACGTCAGATACTCCTCTCCTCGAGTGCCGCGTGAGGTATCCTGGGGACCAAGCAGAAGAGGGTGGACGTATACAGGGAAGAGAAGACCAGAAGGAGGCAGCACAAGGTGTCTCCAGAGGACGTTGTAGCTGGTTATCTTAGGGACCAGGGAGAGAGTGGGTTGAGGAGAGATCCTGAGGGTCAGCCCCGCCCACTTCTCCGTTGCCATGGGACCAAGCGCCTATGCGGTGAAGCCTCATGGTTGCATATGTTGTACCTCCTGTTTCTAATAAAGTTCTCTGGAACCATTTCTCTATGGATTACTTTTGTGTGCCTAGCCTTGTTTGCTTTCTGTGGCAGTGAGAAAGAAAGACGACCACGACCCAAAGCAGTCTGGGAAAGAAAGGGTTCATTTCCGCTTACAGCTTGAAGTCCAGGGACATGGAGGCTGGAATCTGACGGCAGGAGCTGATGCAGAGGCCATGGAGGAATGCTGCCCCGCCCTGCCTTGCTCTGTTTGCTTTTTTTTTTTTTTTTAATTTATTTTTTTAATGTGTCACTATTTATCCTACATGTATGTCTGTGCAGCACGTGTGTGCAGAGCCCTCAGAGACCAGAAGTCAGATCACCGTGGTTGTGAGCTGCCATGTGAGTGCTAGGAATTGAAACCAGATCCTCTGGGAAAGCAGCCAGTGCTCTTAACCACGGAGCCATCCTCTCTCAGCCCCTGGATTGCTCTTTTATGCAAGGCAACGCAGGACCATCTACATGTCACCCTTAACGGGCTGGGCCCTGCTACATCAACTGTCAATCAAGAAAATGTCCCAGCCGGGTGATGGTGGCGCATGCCTTTAATCCCAGCACTTGGGAGGCAGAGGCAGGCGGATTTCTGAGTTCAAAGCCAGCCTGGTCTACAGAGTGAATTCCAGGACAGCCAAGGCTACACTGAGAAGCCCTGTTTCGAAAAAAAGAAAAAAAGAAAAAAAAAGAAAATGTCCCATCAGCTTCCCTTCTGGCCAATCTAATAGAGGTTGTTCCTCACTTAGATGACTAGTTTGTGTCAAGTTGACAAAAAAAAGCTAGCCAGCGCAGTGGCTGTGACTCAGAGTACCTCACAGGGGCTGGGGAAACGGCCCAGAGAGCAAAGCATTTGCCAAATGAAGCATGAGGGACTGAATTCGGATCCCTAGCCTCCACAAAACACCCGGCTTGCTGATGCATGCCTGTGATCCCCAGTGCTGGGGAGGCAGAGATGGGCAGATCCCTGGAGGTCATGGGTTAGCTAGCCTAGCTGAGTCGGTGAGCTTCAAGTTAAAAATGAGAGACCCTCTCTCAGATGTGTAGTGACAAGACAGCTCAGCAGGCAAGGCACATAGCCTGAGTTTGATCCCTGGAATCCACCTGAGTAGAAAGATAGGAGATAGCTCCTGCAAGCTCTCCTCTGGCTTTCACATGCCTGCCATAACATGAATAAAGTGTGTGTGCGGTGTGTGTGTGTGTGTGTGTGTGTGTGTGTGTGCGCAAGAGAGAGAGAGAGAGAGAGAGAGAGAGAGAGAGAGAGAGAGAGAGAGAGAGCGTGTGCTCGAGAGCGCGCGTGTGAGGGAGACACCCAACATTGACTTCTGGCTTACGTGTGTATACATACCCCACACATAGACATAGTTACACAGGCACACAAACACACACAGTTACCCTGCAGAAACAAGGGAGGAGGGACACTTCTCAGCTCACAGTGTCAGAGGGTCTTAGTCCGCCATGACGATAGAAGTGTATGATAAAGACTCCTTATATCACAGAGAACCAGGAAGTAGCGCAGATGGAAGCCAGGGGCAGGTGTGACATACTTCATCACCACACCCCACCTCCTAAAGACTCCACCTCCCTGCCCCGTCCCAGCCTTCTGACTACTACAAGCCAGGGACATGAGCTTGGAGGTGGAGACACGGCTGCTCAGCAGTTGAAAGCTTGTACTGTTCTTGCAGAGGACCTTGGTCTGGTTTCCAACAGCTCCCTTCTCATGAATAGCCCTTAACTCAAGCTCCAGGGGATCGGACCCCCCTCTTCTGGGTTCTGTGGGTACTGCAGGCAAGTGCACACACCCAAACATGTAGCTGAAAATAAACAGAATCTCAAAGCCTGTGGGAGACATTTCAGATTCAAACCGGGGCAGGTGAGCTCCCAGGCATGGAGAATGTTCAACACCAGGACCTAAGAAGCAGAGTCAGATGGCCATGGCCGCCGGGTGGTCACTCCCTAGATGGCCACATAGATTCCTTGGAGACACTGGAGGCAGTGTAACAACACACTGACTACCTGTGATCCAGCCTCCTCTTAGCGATGCTGCTTCTGCGAGATAAATGGAGCCCTCCACAGTAATGCGCTGCTTCTGATCTGAGCCTTTCTGAAAGCCGGGCACCGAGCCGGCAAGAAGGCACAGCAGGAAAGAGCTGTGCTGCCAAGCCAGAAACCCACAGGGTGGAAGGAGAGAAGTGGTTCCCTCAGGTTGTCCTCTGACCTCCACACATATGCAGTGGCATACACAGGAGCGCACACACACATACACACACACGCACGCACGCACGCATGCACGCACACAACCAATAGTGGTTTTGTTTGTTATTAAGAGAGAGATGGTAGCATGCCCTTACAATGCTAGCTCTGGAAATGTGGCATCTCTCTGGAGTTCTCTGGCTACGTGTGAGTCCTAGGCCAATGAGAGACCCTGTCTCAAAAATACGAAGTAAGTGGAGCCTGAGGCCCAACAGCCATGGCTGTCCTCTGGTTTCTGCCACCTCACGCAGGCTCACACGTGCACAGAAACGCCCACACACAAAACAGGAAGATAGAAGGAACAAAGGAGGATGGAGGCCTTGAAGAAGTCTGACGCGGAAATCTAGGGAGATAATTCTGAGACAGCTCCCATTCTGGGCTCCCCTGGCCCCTCCACTGCCTTGTTCTTCCAGCCAGGACCCCCAACAAGGAGACAGAATGACAGCCTGGGAGGGAATGCTGTGAATGGCCTGGCTCAGGGACAACAGCCTCACTGCTGCAATGACAGCCTACAGAAGAATTCTGCAATTCATTCTCCGATGACTAAGCCTGGACCTGGGCGCTTGGGCGAACCCCGGGGAACGTGACTCAGCAGCAAGCCGAGGGGGCCTGGCGGCGACGGGAGACTGCCTCAGTCCATGTGAGCCAAGATTACAGAGAGGACAGCTAGTTCCCAGCTTCAAACCCCAAGGCGGAACGCCTGCCTCCGTGGTCAGACCCACGAGGGGCTCCTGCTCCAAGCCACGTGGCTGCGAGCCTCCTCCCTGCAAACTCACTTATCCCGCCGGGGAAGCTATGGCTACACCAGTGTCAGGGGCCACCCCTGCCGCCCACAGCCCTGATTGAAAAGCCTTGTTGCAGGGGGAGTCTGGGTCCCAGAGAGAGCAGGAGAGACACAGAGAGAGATGGAGGGACTCATCCCAGGCTGGAGACATGCTAGACACATGATCGGAGCTTCCTGCCTGCCTTGAGGAGCTGGAGAAGGGAGCTCCCGGGCTTCATTTTTCTAAGGGGCCAACTCTGAAAACATCTTTGCGTATTCAGAAATAATAGCGTCGTTTCTCTCTCTGTCTCTCTCTGTCTCTCTGCCTGCCTCTCTCTCTCTCTCTCTCTCTCTCTCTCTCTCTCTCTCTCTCTCTCTCTCTCTCTCTCTTCTCCAGACCAGTAGAATGGTTCTGTGAGCTCTCTGGAGGGGGGAAGCAATCCCAGGTAGGCATGGTGGGCCATGCCTGTAATCCCAGTACCTAGGAGGTAGAGGCAGGGGGTATGGAGTTCAAGAGGCAGCCTGAGCCACAGAGCAAGACTGGGTCAAACAAAGGACGTACATGAATGGGAAAGGAGAAGGGAAGGGAGAGAGGGAAAATAGCATTCTGAGAGAGGAGAGAGAGAGGCCATGGCCATGGCATGGTCATGCAAAGAGAGTGTCTCACACACAAGCCATCTGCCTCTATCCTTGGCCCTTGCTCGAGTTCCTAAGCCTGTTTAGCATTGGGCAGGCTCCTACACATAACAGGATAAGGCTTCTGACTCGGGAGTGCATCATGGGTAGGTACTCTCTAATGATCTATGACATACAGACTAAGAAAACATATCGTGAGTTTGGGGTGAGGCCCTCCGCTGCCAAACAGAAGGATCCCTTTTCCTTAGGGAAAGTGTGAGGGAGATTGTGGTAGCTCAAGTCTGGGAAGAAACGACGCCACGTTCAGCTAAGAGCACTTTCTCCTGCAGGTTTTATTTAGTCTTGAGATGGTTTCAGATAGCCCGGGATTGGCCTCTAACTCACTCTGTAGCTGAGGATGACTTTGAACTTCTGATCCTCCTGCTTCTGCCTCCCAGTTGCTGGGATGGTGGAAGCGGGCCGCATACACCGTTTATGTGGTACAGGGGATCAAAGCCAGGGCTTCTGTGCCTGCCAGGCAAGGCCAGAACCAACTGAGATACATCCCTAGCTCTGCCCTGGTTTTTTGTTTTGTTTTGTGGGGTTGGAGTTGTTTGGTTTGCTGTTGTTGTGATGTTGTTGTTTTTCTTTTCTTTTCTTTTCTTTTCTTTTTTTTTTCCTTTTTGGTTGTTGTTTCTTGAGGTAGGATCCCTAGCTTCAAAGTTGTGACAATCCTCCTGCCTCAGCCTCCCAAGCGTTTGGATTGTGTGCAGGAGCCACCACAACTGGCTCCTCTGGCTTTATGGAATAGAGCCTTGGTACACATGCACCCCACACAAGCTAGGAGCTTTGTTCACTCACAAATAGATGGTAATTCCTTAGAATAACACCCGGAAGGTGGGGGAGATGACACAGTAGGCAAGAGAAGTCTGGATACAAGCATCAGGATCTGAGTTCGATTCCCTAGCACCCACCTAAAAAAGCCAGGCACGCACACAAGCCTGTAACCCCAGTGCTGGGGATAAGGGGCAGAGACAGGAGGATCACTGAGCATCCCTGTCTAGCTCCAGGTATAGCGAGAGACACCATGTCAAAGGACTAAGACAGAGGAGTGATACAGCAAGACCTATGTGCACATGCATGACAGACACACATGCGCATGCAAATGTGCACATACAAAATAATTAAAACAAGTTAAACTTCAAAAAGAAAGGTTCCTAAGATATACATGAATATATCGGATGGATGGATGGATGGATGGATGGATGGATGGATGGATGAATGGATGGATGCTCTCTAGGAGCACTAGGTTTAAGCCAGCCCCTTTTCCCCCCTGTGTGTTAGCTACATTCTCTCCCCGGTTCTACATGGTTAGGCTTACTGCCTATTTCCAGGCTGTGAAATGTGAGAGTACAGAATTATGTGACACATGCAGAATCGCCAGGAGCCGGGCAGAGGCCAGAGCCCTCCAGGGCCTACTGAGGCCAACTGTTACCACAGCCTGACAAGGGACAGCTACACTGGAGACCACCCTCACCCCATTCCTGATCTGGCCAATTTCTCTCCCAACCCCTGTGTGTGTGTGTGTGTGTGTGTGTGTGTGTCTGTCTGTCTGTCTGTCTGTCTGTCTCTATCTGTTTATATGTCTCTGTGTGTGTATCTCTGTGTCTTGTGTCTCAGTCTGTCTGTCTCTCTGTGTATATCTATCTCTCTGTTTCTGCCTCTGTGTCTCTCTGTCTCTCTGTGTGTGTCTATCTCTCTGTCTCTGTGTCTCTCTGTCCCTGTGTGTGTCTATCTCTTTGTGTCAGTCTCTCTGCCTCTGTCTTCTGTCTGCCTGTGTGTGTGTGTGTGTGTGTGTGTGTGTGTGTATGTATGTGTGTGTCTTTTCAACTTCTCATGGTTCACCATTCCAGCTCCCTCCATATTTCTCTGCTCTGATATGTAGATTCTCTTCATCTGGGGAGAATAGGAGTTTCTGGGGTGGGGAGTGGGGAGTAAGGGGGAAGATGGCCGGTGATGGCAGAAGGTCTGCCTTCAAGCTGGCCTAAAGCTTCAGATTTGTCTCTGCCCATCACCTGCAGAGACAAGGGGCCTGGGGGGTCTTAGAATTTAGGTGGTGGTGGTGTTTCTAGATTTTTGTTTCAAGGTATTATTGTTGTTGTTGCTGTTGTTGTTATTTATCTCTGTGTGTTGGGGTATCTGCATATCCAGTGCCCATGGAGGCCAGAAGAAAGCACTGGACTCCCTGGGGCGGGAGTTATATTCAGTTGTGAGCCATCTGACATAGGTAACGGAAACTGAAGGTTGGTTCTCTGAGAGAAGCCCTCTTAACTGCTAAGCCATCTCTTTCAAGCTCTATTTTGCTGTTGTTATAGTAGCACATGTGCCGTGCCTGCTCGTGTATGGATGGATGACCGTGTATGTCAGCATTTACGTGTATGTGTGTGCAAGTGGAGGTCAGGGGACATCCCTGGAAGTTGTCCTTAGGAACACCGTCCACCTCCTTTGAGACAAGATCTCCTCCTGGTCTGGAGATCACCTATTAGGCTGGACTGGCTGGCCAGTCAAGCTGAGCAGTTCTCCTGTCTCAGCCTCCACAGGACGGGGATCCCATGTGTGTATTCCCCATGCCCGGCTTTTTTAATCTAGTTTCTGAGGCTCTACGTCAGGTAAACATGCTTTCAAGGCAACCACATTGCCAAATGAGGCACCCTTCCCACCACACCCTTCCTCCTGGTCAGGAGCCGGTGTCTATGGTCAACGGGGCTTTTCCCCTGCTGGAGTTCAGCTTCACAAGCAAGAAACTCATAGGAAAAAAAAAAAAGGAGAGGGGCAAGCTCCCCTTCTCTGCTCTTGAGCTTCGGAGGCACCTGGGTGGTCTACCCAGAACAGGCATGAGAGCTAGGGGTTAAGGGCATAAGATCCTTAGGCCCGTGAACCTCGGGTCTGTTGGAATAGGAACCCGCACTCTCAAGCTGCCTCATCTCTGCACCTGTCTTGATCTTTCCTCGGGGTGGAGCATGACCTCCGGCATGGTAAAGCTGAGCCGCCATGATGACCTCGTGAGAGCAGGCGCTGAGGCCCTAGAAGGCCACGCTCCTCTTGGACATTCCAATCGCCATGCTACACATGGTAGACAATGGAACAGGGTGGGACATTTCCATGCAGTGGCTGCCTGTAAGTCATTTAGGGGACTTTCCAGAGAGGTAGCCAACTGTGAGTCACCCCGGCCCCTGAAAGTACCCCAAATAAACTCACTGGTTCACCAAGCTGGACTTGGACGGAATCCTTTCTTTGGTTTGGTGGGACACTCTCTGTCTGGGATGAATAGATACTTGACAAAGTCACGCAGCTCACTCTCATCTGGTTTCTGTCGGTATAACAAAATGCCTGAGACTTGGCCATTATTTATAAATAATGAGTTCAGCTGGAAGCAGTGGTTCGCACTTGTCATCCCAGCTCCTAGGACGCTGAGGCCAGAGGATTATAATGGATTTGAAGCCATAACTTGGGCCATATTCTGAATTCCAGGGAACAGAGGCACCATCCCAATAAACAACAATGGGCATGGTGAGTTTGCTTAGCTCACAGTTCCAGATGAGAGGAAGTCCAAGGACATAGTGCTACCATCGGATAAGCGTCTTCTTGCTATGTTAACATGACAGATGGTGTCTTATGCTGAGGCAGACCCAGCCTGTGCCATGTCTCTTATCTTCTAAGAAGTGGGCAGTGATCCTGCCTAATACTGCCTGCCGAGGCCTCCCTTCTAAACAACGTCAATTTACGAACTGAAGGGCTAGGTTTGCGATGCAGAACATCGGGTGTGTCTCTTCAACCCCCTACCAGCGCCCATTCACCCATTGCTCTTATTTCCTGAATAGGAAAAGAAAAAAAAAAAATCTTTGCACCCAAAGAAAAGCTGCCCATCAAGGAAGAGATAAATTTCTTTTGCAAGTGATTTCAGTTTATGTGCGAGAATTCCAAGGAAGGAAAATAATTCCAGTATTTACATGGTAGCTCACAATTGTCTATAACTGCAGTCTCTCTCAGGCCCCTTCTGGCCCCTGCAAACGCCAGGTGTGTGTGTGTGTGTGTGTGTGTGTGTGTGTGTGGTACACAGATATACATGCAGGCCAAACACTCATACGTATGAAAATTAATTAATTAATTAATTAAAATAATGTAGGGCCAGGGAGATGGCTCAATAGGAAAAGTCTCTTGCTTCCAACCTGACGAACCCAAACTCAATCCCAAGATGCCACATAATGAATTGACTCTACTAAGTTACCCTCTGACCTCCACATATGTGTCACGCACATGCACCCCCACATGTATCATGTACAACCATAAATTTTAAAAATAATTCTCAAATATTTTTTAAAAATAAAAGGGAAAGGGGCTGGAGAGATGGCTCAGTGGGTAAGAGCACTTCCAAAGGTCCTGAGTTCAGATCCCAACAACCACATGGTGGCTCACAACCACCCGTGATGAGACTTGACACCCTCTTCTGGTGCGTCTGAAGACAGCTACAGTGTATTATGCCGGAGCAAGCAGAGGTCCTGAATCAATTCCCAGCAGCCACATGATGGCTCACGGCCATCTGTACAGTTACAGTGTACTCCTACACATAAAATAAATAAATAAATCTTTTAAAAAAATTAAGTAAATAAAAGGGGAAACACTGACCAGACTAAAGTAGTTGGGGCGTGAATTCATGCAAACTTTAATCCTTACCAGAACATAGGGGGAAATTTGATCCAATCAGGTTATGATAGACACAGGCCTCTGCTCAGATCCTTGTTCCTGTGTGGTGCCTGCGAAGAAGATGGGAGAGGCCACGTGTGGTGGTTCTTGTCTTTACTCCCAACACTTGGAGGCAGAGTGAGTTCCAAGTGAGCCAGCGCTGCATAGTAAGGACCCTGTCTAAAACCAGACAGATGAGAGTGAGGCGAGAGTTTGAAGGTGCACAGCTCAGGGAGACACAAAGCTGTGGTACTTCATCCAGGAGAACCTGTGTCCGTGTCAGAGGTAGTACTATGGACTCTGCATATATCACCAAGGGTGGTAGTCCTCATCCATGGCTACACGGGAGAAGAGATGTGATGGTTCGTTGGTCACTTTGACACAACCTGGACACATTTGGGATGAGATCGTCCCATATGGGGTTGTCTAGATCACGTTGGCCTGTGGGCATGTCTGTGGGGGATTTTCCTGATTGTGTTGATTGATGTAGGAAGACATAGCCCACCATGGGCAGCATCATTCCCTAGGCAGGAGATCCTGGGCTGTAAGCATACATCCACTCATTTCTCTGCTCCTGGTTCTGGATGTGATGTAGAGAAAATATCTTGTGTATCGTATGTATGCATCACTTGCCAATTAAAAAGCCTATGGCCTATGGCTTAGGCAGGAAATAGAAGGTGGGACGTCCAGGAGGAGAAAGAGTTCTGGGATGAAGCCAGGTGGAAGATCTCCTCTGGGAAGACGTGACCAGATGGATGCCAGGTGCCTGAGCACAAGTAACCAGCCATGTGGCAGAATGTAGGTTAAAATAATTGGGTTAGGTAAGTTTTGATGTAGTCAGAGTAGAGCGTAGCTGTACAGCCAGGGTATTTGTAAAGATATTTTGAGTCTGAATCTTATTTCTGAGAGCAGGGGGCTGGGAGGAAGATCCAGGCCTAACTACAACAGTATGATATCACCAGCTCTTTAAAGTTCTCTGTCCTTAGCTTGTCTTCTTTCTGTATATTTTATCACAGCAACAGAAATGAAACTTGGACTGTCAGGGTGCTCCCAGGCACCATGCCAGATCTCGCCTCTTTAAATAATCAAGACTGGAATTTCCCCCTCTAAAGCTCATTTCCTACCATTTAATCCTTAGCGGAGGACCACAGCTGCCAAGTCTAGTTACCAAGGCTGGATGCTGGGTACGGACAAGGAGCCGGGCCCCTCCACAAGTGTCTTCCTGTCTTGTCTATGTGTAGGAGTTAGTTATCCTGTTGCCACAACAAAATATCTGACCAAGGGCTCAGCAAGAGAGCTGAGCAGGCAAAGGGGCTTGCCACCAAGCCCGATGACCTGAGTTCAATCCCTCAAACCCACATGGTAGAAAGCAGTCCTCTGACCTCCATATATGCATCAGGGCACAAATGGGCACACATGTGTGAGTGCACACATACATATACACACACATTTCAGGTACACGCACTCACACAAAAATGAATAAAATCTAGTACAAAAATAAATAAATAAATACCTGGCTAAAATAACCTCTAGGAGGAAGGGATTATTTTTGGCTCGTATTTCTCAGGTCTAGTCCGTTGAGTCAGGGAAGCTACGGTGGGAGAAACTCCGGGTAGCTGGTCACATTGCACTCTCAGAAAGGAAGCCTGGCCCTTACCCTATGGAATGGCGCCACACCCAGTTAAGGAGGGGTCTTCCCACCTCGGTCTCACCCAGATCATACCTCACAGGCTCGTTCAGAGGCCTGTCCTGCCTTCTAGGACATTCCAGATCCTGTGACGATCATAACTACCACACCATCCCTCTATCCACAGACGCCCCTCTGTCCCGCTATAGAAGGTACGTCTTGGTGGTTGTTTTGAGTGAGAAAACCCCATGGGATCACCTGTTTAAACACTAAGCCCCCACCTTTAGGAGGTGGAGCCTAGCTGGGGGAAGTCCTGCCACTCAGGGCGGGGTTTGTGGTTTTATGACCCAGCCCCACTTCCTGTCCCTTCTTTCTCAGCTTCCCGTATTCACGTGATATATGATTGGCTGGCCTCAGGCTCCTGCTGCCCCGCCTTCCTCATCATTTTGGATCGAGATCTCTGCTGCTGTGGGTCTAAGAAACTTTCTCTCTCCTAAGTTGCTCGTCTGGCCTTTTGTCAGTGATGTGATGTGTTAATTAATATTGCCCCTCTTCTCCTGGTTATTGGGAATTGACTTTTAGGACCTCTGTTCACTCCGGTCAACCCCGTCGCTCAGGTCAGCCCCGCTCTGGCCCAAAGATTTGTTTATTATTTTATGTAAGTACACTGTAGCTGTCTTCAGACGCACCAGAAGAGGGCGTCAGATCTCATTACAGATGGTTGTGAGCCACCATGTGGTTGCTGGGATTTGAACTCAGGACCTTCGGAAGAGCAGACAGTGTTCTTACCCGCTGAGCCATCTCACCAGCCCAGTCTTTTTTCTTTTTCTTTTTCTTTTCTTTTCTTTCTTTCTTTTTTCTTTTTTTCTTTCTTTTCTTTTCTTTCTTTCTTTTTTCTTTCTTTCTTTTTTCTTTCTTCCTTCCTTTCTTTCTTTCTTTCTTTCTTTCTTTCTTTCTTTCTTTCTTTCTTTCTTTTTTTTTTTTTTAGAGAAAGGTTTCTCTGTGTAGCCCTGGCTGTCCTGAACTCACTCTGTAGACCAGGATGGCCTCAAACTCAAAGATCCAGCTGCCTCTGTCTCCTGAGTGCTGGGATTTAAGGCGTGCGCCACCATCTCTGAAAATCTGTGCTGCGGTTGGAGAATGAACACGGCTAGGCAGATCATGAAGCCTCAGAGATGTAAATGATAATAAGAATGCCGACCTGGGTGCTGGCCAGAGAGCGCAGCAGATTTTAAAGTACTTGTCCTGCAAACCTGATGACTTGAGTTCCATCCCCAGGACCCACAGCGGAAGGCGAGCATCAACTCCCTGAAGTTGCTCTCTGATCTCCACATGCACGCCCGTGCTCATACATACAGTAATGTGAGTGCTTGTGTTGCATGCAGAAAGGCCGTAAGTTTAATCGCCAGTACTGCATCGTCACCACCTCCACCACCACCACCACCACCACCATCACCATCATCA
>JADRCD010212625.1:0-40266 GCA_019843815.1 Montemys delectorum
TGAAATTAAAAGAAAAAAATTACTTGTTGTTGTCCTTATACACCTAGTTCCAAAAGACCCATTACCATATACCAGGACAGAAGAGGAAAAGAGCTTTGCCTTTTGGTTGCTACCCAAATATTTGACACATCACTTCCTCTTGTTTCTTATTGGCTAGAATCAGGCCATTAAGTGGCAACGGAGACTGGACAGTACATTCTCTGTGTAGACCAACACTAACTTGCCAGCATTCAGAATTCAACAACTATCCATTGCTACCAACCTAATTATTTTACTATTTGATTTTAGAAATAAGTATTTGCAGATTTTATAAAAACAAGGAAAAAATGAATGACAGTAGTCTATCTAGCTTGCCTCTATACAACCACAGCAATACCTGAGTGAACATTTAAAAAGGGGACAAAGATGTGTATTATCAATAAGGGTGAGGAAATTTCCTGTGAAATTAGACTCCTGGGAAAGAAACCATATTGTCAGTTTTCTATAAATAAACATTTTTAAAAATATGCTCTAAAAATTACATGTGCCGGATATCAGCCTGACATTAGAACTGTGAGAAAACTAAGACCCAAACAGGAAACTTTCACCATAAACCTCACTTCTGCCCTTTGGCCTCCAAATGCACAGATAAATCATGTTTGGTTTTTCATTACACGGCCACACACACTGGATCCTGTAACATAATTTTGACCAAAATTACCAGGTAGTCAAAAGGAACTGCACATTTGGCAGATGCTATTTTAAGGAGAACTTTGGGTCCTTGCATATATTTGCAGGCAAGTGCAAATGCATTTGTAGTTAGCAGCTCTCTGATAAATGAATGTGACTGACTATGTAGCCCTGCTTCCTCTGCAGCTGTTTATGAAATGTAGAATAGTGAGGGTATACTTCTAATTTTTACTGAGACTCATCCCCAATGTCAGATCAATGACAAGACACCATGAAGTGTTAGAAAAAAAAGAAGAAAATAACATAGCGTTGGCCTTCCTTCCTTCCTCCTTTGAAAACCTCCTGGCAGTCATTTGTTATTCACTCCCTCACAAACACCAATTGGAAGTCAAGTTGAAACGCAATGACCTGTGTGATGGACATTGGGTCCTACCTAGACCGACTTTACCATCTCTATGGTATTAAGACACCATGCTCTTCTCTCCATACTGTATGAATCGGAACTTAAACCCCTATACCTCTTTATAATATTCAACACCTTTATCCATGGCAAGACTCCAAATAACCTTATGAACATTCTTAACCACAGCTCAGGATATATGCTCATCTTCTATGTAGGCATATATCAATCCTCCAATGATTAGTTTGTAATTGACTATTGTCTTTTTAAAAAGATAGTCTAGTTTTGACAAATTCTTCCCAACAACAATCACTAAAAAAACATTTTAAAAATCTACCCTCAATGCATATTAATTAAAATCTCAGAAAGCCAATTTTCTGAAATATCTCTGATGTCCCTGAAAATTCTCTGTCTTCCCTCCCTGTTCTTCTAGGTTTTCCCCACCATCCATCTCTGCTGTAATGTGTTCCATTCTTGCTATACAATGAGTTTTCATTAAATCTTATTGGTCCCAGCTCATCATGGCCTCTACTTATGTGAACCTCTAAAGATATTATGGTCCTTATATTGATCTCAAATGTTCATCAAGCTGGGCAGTGGTAGCACACACCTTTAATGCCAGCACTTGGGAGGCAGAGGCAGGAGGATTTCTGAGTTCAAGGCCAGCCTGGTTTACAGAGTGAGTTCCAGGACAGCCAGGGCTATACAGAGAAACCCTGTCTCGAAAAACAAAAAACAAAAAACAAAAAACAAAAAAAAAAAATCAAATGTTCATCAAATGTCAGGGTTGAACCTTGTCTTGCTTTAACAGGCCTCTCAGTTAAAATCTTTAGGAGAGTCTATTTAACTGGCTGATGAGTATGTGGACTGATTTTTGTTGGGCCTCTTATCTCTCTTCTTGACTCAATCCACATTACCTGGTAGTGAACCTGCATATAGACATGTGCTTCAAGGCTATTATTACCTGTGACAAAAGAAATGAGAAGAAAACTTGACAAATTGACTACCTCAATGTAACTGAAATCTTTTGGTAAGCTGTATTTTGTGAATGGTTGTATTCCAAATACAAAGACAAATAGATACCATAAAATTTATCATATATACACTTTACTGTTCTCATTGTCCATTGGGTCATTGAAGATACAGAGATAATGGTGCACTGCTCACACATTTGCATCCTAATTTTATTATATGCTAACAATCCTTGATGAAGATTTAAACAATGAGGAATGATATTGATGAGAATGTTTTACCTACATATCAACTGGTTTAGAGATCACATTTGCAAGTAAAATTTTTAAAAAGTCCTCATATGCTATTAATATTTTAAGTGCTGCTGAGGATAACCTATATAATAGCTATAATAAAATTGAGACTTCCTTGGTGTCTAAATTTTTTATCCTTGAAATAATGTTTCCCTTTTCCACCTGCTTATAAGTCTGTAGATAATAAGACATTAAAGTGATGAGTTGCCTGAAAATATTCAAAAGGAGATCTTGAATCTAAGTGTAAGGTCTGGGACAGTGGTCCATGCCTGTAATCCAGCATTTAAGAGGCACAGATAAGAGGATTAAGAATTTAAGGTCATCCTCAACGAGATAGAGAATGTGGGGCTAGCCTGTGCTACATGTGACTGGTTCAAAAACAAACAAATATTAAAACAAACAACAACAACCAAACCAAACCAAACTCCCTCCCTGTAGGTATAAGTCTGTACCCACATCAAAACCTATATTAAAAAAAATAGACAAGGTAACAGAGAAGTGGCCTTGGTTCTCTTTTGAAAATTGTTATTTTATAACAATTCAAAAGCCTCAAGAATAGTCATGACAATAATGAATCAAATGTATAGCATTTATCTCTATAACATGTCAAAGAGATCACTAAACAGCTCTCATGCCCATTTGAAGTTTCCAAGTATGTAGACCCCATTACAATGACATATGCTTTCACATGTCTGTTTTCTTTGAGTTTCTGTAGATTGAGCTTGTCTTGGGATGGAGAGTAAAGGAAATGAAGACTCACAGTCGCTGAGTGGCATGGTTCTGAGGGGTGGATGGCTGATTGAGGGCCAAAGAATGTGACATCTGCCATGGCTTCAGCCTTTGACTTTACCCAGTGGTGGAACATTGTCTTCTATTTGTAAAGCAAAATAAATAAATAAATAAATAAATAAATAAATAAATAAATAAATAAAAGAAACTGGGGAAGAAATAGTCAGAGAGAAGCTCTTTGACTGCTTCAGTGAGTGTGTGATGTCCATGTGTCCTTTACAAAGCTTAATGGTGTAGCTAAGACGGGTCCAAAGAAGCCTCAGCTATCCAACTGAATGTGTATCACTGCTCCAACTGGATGGTCTCAAAATGGAAAGATGTTGTCCCATTTGCAACTAAAGTAATTTCTTTATAAGTTTAACAGAAAAATCTTCATCAGTATGTTAACCTTAAATAATTACTTTATTTAAGTAATTTATTTTAAGTCTTTAATTTTACTAAAGACACACAGAATTATATTTACTATTGCCATAGAAAAAATCAGTCCCTGCTTTCTGAACTACCAGTTACTTGGTAGGGAGAGATGCAGAAAAGAGAATTTGGAGATATGTATGCCCATAGACTTTTTTGTTTAAAGTGTTTCAACTAAAAGTGCCTAATGCCTAAAGGTTGATGCTAAAGTGCTTAGTAATACAATTTTCATTAAAATTAAGTAGGAGAATTATTGGTATGGATACAAAATTAAGCACTGGATTAATATGTTGACTTCCTCAAACAAATTCTTCTGTGACTAGGTTACCTCAGCAGGGAGCAGCCCCATTTTTGACATGGTGGAAGTTGAACCTAGGCCTCTATGAGAGCTAAGCAAGTATTCTAACGATGAGCTGCAGCCAGCCCCCACTGTTCCACTGTTGAAGGGCCAGTTCATGCTTTGGTATGTTTCTGATTATGGAAAAAGTTTCCTATAAGAGATGATCCAGTTTTTACCCAATACATAATTTTGCCTTTTCTTGATCTAGTTTCCCTGCACATATAAATTTCTTTTATAATACTAACATATTTGTATATCTTTCTCATCTATTTGCCCCACTAATAGAAAATCCATTCATTGTGTACTAGATTTCTGCCACTTTGTTCTATGTATGGGAACTTCACCTGGTCCATGGATAATGCAAATACAGTCATTTATAATTTTAAGATCAGAAGAAAAGGATAGAAAGGGGATTTGCAAGAAGTAGTACAGCTTTAAGAGACTCATTACAAGATGATTTAAGACCAAGAATGAAGAGAAAAAATCCAACAAAGACCAGCAGGATAACAGGAAGAGACCCTTCAGAAAGCACTGCTGGAACCAAAGGAAACTTCTGGGGGTTTTATCATGTTTTTTTATAAATTAAGTGCTACTGCTTTATATGTTTTGCTCAATAAATCATAAACATTTCCAGGTAGATATGAGTATCACTGCATTCCATGGGTAAGAATATGGAGATAGACAGATGTGAAGTAATTCACAAAGCCAATTCATAAGAGGCAAAGATGGAATATGAACAGTGTGTGTTTGATTCGGACTCCTTGCCACCATGAGAATAGGCCTTGTCCCTAAAATGAAATAGTGTCTGTAGATATTAATTCTAGAAAGCCATCTTCATAGCAGTTTGCTACATACTTTTGATGTGCTTTCTATATGTATGATGGCTTGATTGAAGAAAAGTTAAGCAAGGCAGATAGATTCCTACCCTGAAAGGATCTCAGACAACTGCCAACACCAGCGTATCCAACAGACTGTCATATAAATGGAAAGAAGAGACCAGTTCATCTCGAGTGAGCAGAGAATGAAGACAGTGGTAGCCAGTGATAGTGTTAGGAAAGGCCTCATGATGGAAACACTAAACAGTGAGTTAGACTGACACATGAAAATGTGGAAAATAATATGCCAAAGAAGGCAAATGACATGCTGTGAGGTCCAGTCATTTCATCATGAACAACAAATAATTTTTCAGTTTATATTGGCTTCTAGGGAGCAGTTGGCCATGAGACAGAGAAAACTGGTTTCATTTGAGGTCATCAGAAGCTTTGAAGGCCATATCAGAATATCTGGATTTGATTTGGTCAGAAATTATGGAAATATTCTGAGCCATACTTTTAAGAGATTGATCCATAATTCAAAATAACACAGTTACTTGAAACTCTGTTAGTCAAAGTGGCTAAAGGTGTTCATTATGATTCAATACAGCAACCACTTATCTAGAACTTTTTAGGAACAGGGTTTTGTGGTAGTCGGGGGACTATATAAATTAATTATTAATCTTGACTTCAAGGAAGTCCATGCAGGGGTTCTAATATTGGGTAGGGGTGGTAAGAGTTCTAGACAGGGGATATTCAATATGACTCTGAAAGACTTTTAAGGAATTCACTTTCTTCCTTAGCCAAAGCAAGTTCAGCCTCAGCTTGTCAGATTATAAATGGACTTGCAGAATTAAACTAAATGACTTTTATTACCAAGAGATGAAATCTCTAGGTAGGTTGTCCATGTTTCCACATGGAATATGTAACTCATTGTTGGTTCTACGGTGTCTTTTCTATGATAAGTGTTAAATATGAATTTAGCAAAAACAAATGTACCCAATAAAACTTGACCAGTCAGCACATATATAAGTCAATTAATGATAAGGTCAAGATTTCCAATGATTATGTTGGTCTAAGAAAGAGAAGTCACAGAGAAATCTGGCAAGATACAGGAAAAAAAATACTCCCCAGTCAAGAGAAGCCACCATGGGGTTCTTAGAGAATGAGTAACTTTTTTTTTTAACATAGACTACATCAAGTTACTTGCTTCAGCGAGATTTCATGACACATTTAGATATCAATATCCAACAGTATTTAATTGAGGAACTCTCAGTAGATTGCATCTATGCATAGGCCAGACAGGACCAAGAAGGTGTAGGGTTCCAAGAAGGGCAAAACAAGTGACTCTCAAAGGAGCAGGTGGAACCAGGAGCTGGGGCTGCCACACTGTCTTGGAGGCTTTGCATAATTCAGAAAAGCACAATGAAATGCTTTTATATTCAGAAAGAGAGAAAAAAGTCTTACTTCTGTCATATAAATAATAAGAAATAAACTTGACAAATGTAGCCATTATCGAAAATAAGCCCTCAATAAAGGTTCGACTGTGTGACAGAGAAGACACTGGGTCTGTGCATGGTTTTGACCAATACATAAATAAGTGAATGAACATTTAAACAAAAAAACTGGATTTGATTTAAAGTACTTGAAAAATTATACATCAAACTTAAAAGCATTGTCTGGTCCTTACTCCCCTCCACTCAAGTCCCATATACAGCAAACTGTATAACTCTGCATAACTTGCAGATATTTAGATTAAAGTTCAAATCATGCCCAATAGAAAATTTGGAGACAACCAACTTCAGAGAAGAAAGCCAAAAGCCTAAGCAATAATGCTTCTCCACTTTCTCCCAATGACAAAACTCCAGAGAAAGGCAATCAAAATGAGGAAGGGTATGTTCTAGATCCTGGTTCTAGTTTATAGTTCCATTCCATAGTTATCCACCTCCATTGCCTGTAGGCACCTAGTGAGGCAGTGCGCTGCAGCAAAAGGACCTGGCAGCTAGAGAGCTAAGAAGAGAAGAGGCTTCTCCTTGCACTCTTCCATCCCGCCCACAGCCTATTTCCTCCAATCAGACCCTATCTTGCAAAGCTGCCTGCCAACAGCAACCACTAGGAGCTTATTCCTCTAGTGCATGGCCACTGGGGAGCAGTTAAGATCCAAGCCATGACAACAAAGGGGATTTTTGTAAAGTCAGATGGATTATGAGTGCCAACATGCACTGGTCCATGGAGCAGTGCAAGGGAAAACACAGTGGCTTCTCATGCTCACTTATCAAATACTCTTGAAACAGCAGCCCTGGCTCAACTTTAACATCCCAATACAGACACTCTTCTTTATTGAGTTTAATGGCAGTTTTCCAACTGTCATACAATCTTCTTCATAATGCTATTATTTTGTGTGTGTCAGCACATTGATCAGGGGAATGGTAGAAACAATGAAGTTTAGAAAAATTAATTACATAAGACAGATAGATATAAAGTGTAGACTTTTAGCTACCATGCAGAGGATATAAACCCAGAGAAGAGACAGGAAAGAAATCACTCCCTCTTATTATCCAGAATGTCTATCTAGAGCCTGTAAGGGAAGACCAAGATAAGGGACATTAAGCTAAGAACCTTGAAATGCCCTCGTCTCACCAACAGTTATCAAGCTGTGGCTTATTCTTCAGGGAAATTGATCACCATGCTTTTCCTGGACGAAGTGTTAGAAGGTATATTGCAAGGAGGATTCTGCTTTGGCTGGATTTTATGATGGATTCAAGCAATTTAAGCATAAATGTTTCCTCCTAAGGTATATTGTGATTCACTTGTCATCACCTGGTGCTGTCACTGAAATCCCCCTCGCATCTGCTTACAACTCTGTCACCAGCTACCACATACCCTAGTGACAATTAAAACACTGCAAATTTATTCTCAAGAGAAATGGGCTCACATCAAAGACTTATAACATTAAAACCATGCTATTTTAAATGACTCTGATGTAAGATACAGGCTTGCCACAAAGCATCCAATTTGATCTTATAGGTGCAAATAAATATCTGACAAGGGGGGAAGGGATGAAATCCATCTCTTGGTGCTGTGTGCTTTTGTGCTCTTGGAAGCAGATACAATTAAAACAAAAGGACAAAGAACATAAGATCTGGGTCTCCATTTGCTCATTTGAGGTGGTGGGTTTGGCTCTCTGTCCTAGCAGAGTTATAGGATCTCTGCTCTTCCAGTGTTTGTCTCCTCTCTGTCAAAGGGAACTGCATCAGCCTCCCCATTTGGAAAAAAAATGCATATGAAGACACGTTGAATGCTCTAAAGGTCTCTAGTCGTTCAGGATGACTAAGGCCATGATCTGAAAGGCCTTTATATTTAGCGCTGTAATGTGTGTGGTTTCTTTTATTTTTGCACTTTCCCATTTGAATATGGATGTGTCTGGTGTTCTGGGAATTCAAAACACTTCAAACCCTGTAATGAAGCCATACTGTGAACACTTAATTAATTTAGAGTAGGTGCTAATTCTTAATAAGAACTTTAAAACATGGTTTTGAGAATAAATCATAATTCAGAGAATCCACCCACATATAAATGAGCCTTGCCTGTAGCTTAGAAAGATCTGGCTTAACAGGATCTGAACAAAATGTCAAGGCATTATTTCCAAGTTTCTATGGTGAGTAACCTCTCAACGTGAGATAATCTATCAAAGTTAGCAAGTCATTTCTTTCCTCCAGGACGAGACCTTGTTACTCTATGAACTCAGACTGAGAAAATGGCTGTACAGTTCCTGTCCCTTCTCCTGTCAGCTGGCTCTTCATGAGTTTAGCAAATGGAGAGTGAGTATCGTTTGGAGAGCAGTATAAGTAGACTACACTCAGCCAGACAGAGGAACTGAACCCATATGTAGCTGCTAAGATAACTTGTCAATGTCTATTTATCACTTCTGGAGAAGGAAGGAGAAGAATACGGCTCCAGACACTGGGAACATTCTATCTCATTGGAAGATAGTATGATCAATCTTGTACTAGACTAATTCATACTGTCTTTGAAAAGATCTGGAAAATACATTGCTAAGACTACCTTGAAAACATTGAGTAATGCTTCAAAATGAAGATCACAATCAGCAGGAAGGAAAAATAGACACAGAAATAACATCCCCAGCATCTAAGAGGCAATATGTAGAGTATCCTCTAGAATCAAGGAAACATTTTTACAATGAAGAAGTGTGAACATAGTTTAAATACCCTAAGAACAAAACATTTATTGTCAATAAAGAAAGTAGCTGAGCATGAAGCAGCAGAAAGGATGGGATAGGGAGAAACAAGCAATTTTAAATTAGGTTACTTATGGGGACAGAAAATGGGCAACCATGGCAGAATTTTCAAGCCATGATCACATTTGGAGCAAACATTATGCACTAGTGCTGAGTGTGCAGGAAGTAGACCCTGACCCTACAGAAGTTTCTGGAGCAATCTAATATGACAAAACATTCAGTCACAACATAGTAAAGCAAAATCATGAATAAAAACAATCTGGTGTTTGGTTCTGAGAATGTTTTGGGTGAGCTGGAGATGGGCTGAAAGATTTTCAGGAAAATATTTTAGTTCCAGTGCACACACGAACAGAAGGCAGTATGCAATATGACTCCTGTAATGTCTCAGTATTCCTATAAATCCCATGTGAGTGTAGAAAGAGATACCCAAAATACTCTGTAATAAAATATTTTTAAAAATCCTTTAATGCTCAGAATCATTATAGCACCTAATAATTTGAGCCTCCAAAACCCGCTTACTCTTACATGGTCTTGAAAAAACTGAAGTTTGTAAGAACAGTTTCTATGGAACTTGGTAAAACTTTGGAGGTGTGTGTGTGTGTGTGTGTGTGTGTGTGTGTGTGTGTGTGTGTGTGTGGTATATGTAAAAAGGTGTCTTTTTTGAAATTCTATCTTATCTCCACAGATAGCCAAGGTCTTTTCCCTTTACAAAATACCATTGAAAAATAACCATCGGCATCTACAGCTGACTTAAGGGAGCAACGCAGCTGTGCTTTACATATATGGACCTAACTTATTTCAAGGGTGTTTTTGTTTTATTTTTACAGCTGCAAAGTGTTAGCAATCCAAAAAGAGCTACCAAGAGTACAATGAGCTGTATTAGCTCAGGGCTGGTGCTCATGGTATACTCTGAGCCGGTCTAAGTAAGTTCCCTGTGCATTTTCTCAATATCCTGAGTGATCAGAGCTGTTTCCCAAACAGAGTCAGAATGGTTATTTCTCCATTTGCAGCTGCTTATTTGATTCGTGAAAAGACCCTTCAAAAGATTTTCTCATTCCGTCAAAGAACTGTTATACATGCATGGATACAGTGTGTAAGGCTGCCATTGCATGAGAAATGAAGGCATTGACAGTCAGGTAAAGTCTTAGGAAGGCTAATCACACACCTGAACTGCAGGTGCTACTTGATTTATGGATCTGCAATAATGAGCAGCCAATAATAAATTCCTATAATATTATAGTCTATTTCTTCTGACTTCCAGTATAATATTCAAGAAATGTTTCTCTCGAAAGAAAAATAACCCAATGGCTTGAAAGAATACTTTCGACGAAGGACTTATTAGAACAAAATCCAAGCCTGTCTTGTTCTGAAACATAAGCCTTGGGGAACTTGCATGGCTTTCTAAATGTGGCAATAGGTTCCCACCCTTAGGGTCCCCTTTCTGCTCAACTGCCACTCCACATGGGCAGGTCACAGAAACACACCCTACTCCTGCAGTCACCCTGTGAAGGGGCTTGCTATGCCTGCAGAGAGTGGTGGCTGACCTAGCTTATGCGTGACTCACAGGTGGAGAATCCACTGCACACTATTTTGGCTCAACATTTTCCTAAGCTAGCATATTTTATATTTTAATTTTCCCATCATTCATTCAAAAAAGAATGTTGCTTGCTTGAAGAAGTGCTCTTCTTTTTTTCTTTCTTTCTTTTTTTTTTTTTTCTAAGATGTTGTGTTTTCCTTTCGGTAGTCGTCTTATAGCCTGGTTATTACCAACCAGAGTAGTGTCTATTACTGTAACCTCACAGGAGTGCTGGTGAGACATAAGAGAAGCACGATCTGCAAGTTAGATGCGTGACTCAGCTGTGGCTCCAAGTGTCTGTGGAAACAAGCCCTGCGCATAGAAAAGCATAGACTCGTTATTTTAAAAATGTTCTTTTCCCACTAAAGGTTATAGACTAGGTCACCAGCATATGAGTTTCCTTCTATCTCTGTAATTCTATGACTAACCAACAGTTATTTCAGTTCTACGATTATGTGACAAAAAAAAAAAAAAAAGGTAACTTGTGAAGTTTGGCCCTGGTATCGTCACACATCACTTCCTGTCCTTTTGGTAAAGATCAAGTATGTTCTGTGAGGGCTTTCACAGTGCCCAAAGAGAGTACACGTTGCCTCCCAAGCAAGTAAGAACAAAACTAAGAGAATAAGTAATGATAAAGTAAAAGACAGAAGAGGCAATATTCTACATAAATCCCTTATCTACAGAATAGTTCACAGTAAAAGGTTTTAAAGTCTTGGAGTAGAAGCAACTCCATTCTCAGCTCTAGAATGGTGGCAGTTGACAAAGTTTTGTTGATCACCAGAGCACACCAAAGGCAGCAGGCTCAAGCTTAAATATTCAAATATATTATTAGACTAATGTAATTCTGGGTGAATGGATATACCAGGAATTATCCAAAACTTTAATTCTACGAAGTCAGTTTGTTAGCCTAACTTGTGATGGAACAAATAGCCAATGATACAAAGCATCGATCAGATCTCTGGAACATCTCAGGCCTCCAATGTTCCCTCGATACATGCTATGAAGTTTAATATTATCATCATCAAAGCCCTGGGGTGACACTAACTCACCAGTTATCCTACAAACACCTGTCCATAACACCTAGTCAGAGCTTAACTACTGAGTCAGAATGAGTGCTCAGAATTAAATATTTACCATCTGTCACACACTGTACTGCAAAGTCAGATCTCAAAAGCAAGTTTTGAAAAGCACCACGATTTATTCTCTCACAGAGCTAGTATGTTAAATTAATTAACCTCGGATCATTGTAGCTCATTGGCTTGTAAGATCAAACAATTCAATTCAGATTAGTACTTGTCCTACTAGGGTCCAAAGGAAGTGGATTTAGGGTAGAATCCCTGTGACAGAACCAAGCCTTCTAGAACACAGAGGACTTCAAGCAGGGTCATTTGTTCCCATATGTGTCACTAGAAATGACAAGCCATAGATGTAAGGGAATCAAAAGGATCAAAGAAAGGGCATGCATGTGGGTATGGCAACCTGTATTCCTCTTCATAGCCCTCAATATAGCAATAGGCTAAAGCAAATCTTTCTGAGGAACTTAGATATGCAGTATATTAAGTGTTCTGGCTGCCCGTGCTGATCAGTAAATGAGCCAGTACAAAATACTCATGTATACAAGTATGCAAAATGTAGAAGGTTCACATTAAAATACAAGATTTATTTGTAGTTGCCATAAAAGAACATCATGCACTGATTGATATCTTTGCAAGATGGCACAGGTGAGGGGAAAGGAAGTAGATGCTCCGTGGAACAAGTGGGTCAGTAACTAACAAAGCCATTGTGTGGAACTTGACAGGAAAATGCAGACATACTCTGAGGAGTTCAGTTTTATTTTGAGAATAAATAATGCTTTAAGATTCTGAAGGGGCTCATGGTAACACTTCAACCTTCTTTGATTGAAAATTGATTAACACTTTGGGAAAAACTATATAACCAATTGAATTGCAAATTAAGGTAAATTAAAGTAGGCTCATAAGTTATCCATCATTGAGAAACGGTGGACACATATTGACTTACATTCTATCAATACTTATTGTGGATCGGATGATCAATAGTAACTGAGGCTGTTAGTGGTTTGTCCTGAAAGGCATATCCCTTAAGCTATCATACTTAATCATGGTAGATTTACCATGAGCTATATCATGCTTACCACAAGACAATAGTTAGAATATTATACTTTTCTAAATTAATCGCTATTAACTCAGAATGTCGGTATGCATTTCCAATTTTCTAGTTTCTGAATTGAGGAGTTTACTTTTCTTTTGCTCTGCCCACCCATGAATGGATTACTGACCATCCATCTCCCAAGGTCTCAGCAAACATAGTCAGTTTTTAATTTGGAAGCGTGGGATCTGTCATGTATTTTATGTTACAAAAGAGCTAAGAGATGAGAAATAATTGCCCCTACCATTGAAAGAGCAGAATGAATGGAAGGAGCCCTGGAGTAGACTTGTGAAAACAGCCTGTCATTTCCAGTTCAGATTTTGTCTTGTCAGTGTGATTATAAGTGTCCCTTGTCCCTCTCCCACCTGTCCCAGCATCCCTGTCTCCAACAAGGAAACAGTTCCAGGTCACATGAAAGCCTTGCTCTGTATGGAAAGCAAAGAGCAACACAAAACTCAAGGTCAGCAAGTGTGACCCTGAGTGAAACATGACTAAAGCCCTTATCCCTGACTTCTGCAGCACCATTCATGGAGATGTTAGAGGTAAATCTCCTCTGGGGGAGGGGGATTCTTCAATTTATTAGTGGGCATAGGCCATTTTCATTTAATAAAACATAAAACTACAAAATGATAAGACTGAAAAGAGCCTAGCAAGAATGAGGAAAAAGGGGGAAAGAGAAATTCACAATTTTGCTGAAGTCATATGGAAAAACCACTGCTAACAAGCACATCTCTGTTTTTATACTTAAAAAAAAGAAAAAAGAAAGAAAGCTCAATAAATCATTTAGCTTCTGCAAGGGAACACATGTAGAAACCAGCCAGGCATTGACATCTAATATATGTGTGCATGACTCCAAGTTTACTTTCTATTTTATTACACTGTCTGGTCTACTTGACTGAAATCTAGCAGGTTATCCCATATTGGGCAGCTATAGGTGAGCAAGTACTTGTAGGTACACTGCCCCTCAAAGTAAATTTTGAAGGAAAGTTCACCCTCAGTACAAGTTTGAGGATTATAATCTAACTTTTATTTTAAAATCCCAGTCGGGGCTGGGAGATTGCTCAGCAGGTAAGGTACTCGCTATTTAAGCACGAGGACCACATTGAAATCACATAAACCTGGGAAAACTTTAAAGTGTCTGCAATCCCAGTGTACCTACAACAAGATGTGACAGGAGAAGAATCCCCAGAAGTGTATGGGTCTGGTACCATGGCATAAAAAGTATCAAGCAACAAAGAAATTCTGTCCCAAACAAGATGGAAGTCAAGAACTCACATTCAAAGTGTCCTATGACCTCCACACACACGTACACTGTATCAAGCATATGTCCTCATCAACAGTCACAAATAAATAAATAAATAAATTCTAATGAGATTAGTCTAGAAAGTTAAAACATAGGATCAAAAGATACCAACCCCCCATTAGTCTTTCCATTTAATTTTAGGACATATAAATGGATGCTTTTAAGCTATGAAGGAGCAACTTGTTATGAAGGAGGATGTCCTGTTGGTGTGTATCTCTGTGAAGATGACTGAGCATGCTGGATCATCCCACTCCTATTTCCCTGGAGAACAGCATACCCAGCTTCCAGTCAGCAAAGCAGCAGATACTCAAGATATCTCCAAAATTTACAAGCAGTGCCCCCAGTGACTCACATATGTCTCAAGTGCAAAGCTAATTGGTACCCAGGCTATAACCTTGGCCCTATCACACGACTTCAACCTAGTTCTGTCTTGTGCTTGTGCATCAAGAGGAAGACATGCAAACTAATGGAAATAATCTCTCTGTAGCTCAGCCTGCCCCAGAAGAATCAATGATCACACTGAGGAACTAAACCTACACTAGTTCCTTTCACTTTACATGAACTTATAAAAAAGACAATTATATTAAGTTGTGCAATGTACATAATTATTAGCAATGCTATTATTTTTGAGGCAGCTCTGCTGGTATGCTTGTGACAGTAAAACAATACTAAAATTCAGTAAGAAACCACAGAAGTACACTGCCCATATCAGAATCTGCTAGCCTCTAAGATCCTTCTCGAACCATTGGCAACATTAGGATCATTAATCACAAAATAACCACTGTAGGGCTATTGCCCTACCCTAGTGTGATGATGCTCAGAGCTGTAGAGAAACTGTTACAGACAAGTCTCTGGCTTTCAAATTCAGCTTGTAATTTTGGAGATATCTTGAATGATTTTGCTTATGTTTTGGTTGGAAACCATTATTCCTAGCATTACTCCTGTTACTGTGCTACATTGACTTCTGGCTACCTTTATTAAAAAAAAAAAAAATCAGTACTTGGCAACTTCCAATAAAGTAGAAGGAAATGCATTCATCCATCTTTATTCTTCTTTAATAGAGATTTGTTTCAATCATGTACTTACCTACAGTTGAACATAGCATGCTCATAGAATCTAACACTGAAGCTCAAAAAATGTGCACATAGCATAAAAGAAATCTCAGAAAGCCAGCTACAATGGCCTAAGGCCCCCAAAACCCTTGTAAAAATGTACATCTGAAACATTTATTAATGTCCACTGCCTGCCTACAAGGAAGCAATGAAAACGAATCAAGACTCAGCTCACTGCAGCTCTCTCAGCATTAACCTGCAAGACGATGAAATGGCTCCAGTTTCTCCCTTGCACTCGTTCCAAGTTTAGCTCAGAAGTGGGGAAAAAAATCAAGAATTTCCCACCTCTGAAGTGAAAACTTGTTTCTTCCCCAGATCTGTAACCACCGACAGACACATTTAGCCCCGGATTCCACTTTATCTATGTGCCATTTATTCACCTCCGCTATTTGAGGAAAATAGTGTGCTTCGGTTGAGACGGCTCATGCTGCCTGCCACCCTTGAAGGGACCCAGTGTGAAATGAAGAGCTTTTTCGAACTTTCCAGATTTAGTAGTTGGGAATCCCCAGTGATGGGCAAGTGGTAAAAAAGATCAAACGGCTGGAAACACAGATGCGAGTCCCCATAGTTTGAGCAGCCAAGGCTTCCAGAGCAGGCTCGAGCAGGCAGGCAGCCTTGACAGGCAGCTGGTGCTCTGCTGAGGCAGCGGCTGGTTGCTACATGCTTTTAGGTTCTTAAAACCCGCACACCTGCCAGAAGCACCTCCCCTTGGACCAAGTTCAGCTCTTCCTTGGCCCTGTCCTCACTAGAAGCAAACCCAGAAATGGGAAAGTACACAAAGTGTGGGCAAGGGAATTCACACATGTTCAAACTACGGAGAATGCCCCTGCCCCCCCGCGGACGCAGCTTTCACAGCAGTCTCTTGAGTGATCCCCGTTACCATTTAGACAGTCTTCAGAACAGCATGAATGCTCTTCAGACAGCACACCGTGCTCCCAAACCACAGCTGACAGACTGAAAGAGTCCGCATTATGCCCAGGAAACTAGCAGCTTGGATTATCAGATATTGAATTTATACACACACACACACACACACACACACACACACACACACACACGGGAATGCACGCACACATGGACACGCACTCATACTCAAACATGCACGCACAATTTTAAAACTAAAAACACACTAGTGTAAAGCATTCAAAAAAATGTGTATAGTGTATAAGCCCATGCTACTATAATAGACTTTTCTGGGAGGCAGTCCTGTGTATAACTATTGCTGTTTATTATAATGTCTGCATTACTATTGGCATAAATAAGAGTGACCATGGAGTCACAAGGACATGTTGCTGATGGCTTTTCCTCTTTGATCTGAATCCCTTCACGCAGCTCTATGAGCGGAAACCCCCCTCAGCTGCTTTCCAAGGGACCGTTCAGCCCTGTAAAGCCAGCCGTATACTTTCCCCCATAACACATGGTAAAGAAAACATGGCAAGGAATCCTGTGGTCTGCTTGGGTTGCAGGGGCCTCTTGAGCTTTCTGGCTTGAAGAAACCTGAGACATGTGTCAGCTGTGTGCAGGAGTAGCTTCCTAGTCTCCTGACAGAAGCCAGAAGTGAAGGTGTGACTCCCGGGGGGGTTGGAGGGGAATGCTAAGAGCACCTGCTTTCACAGAGTGGTTTCCTAAAGGGCTGGGGTTGTTCTTGCTACCTCAAGGGTCCTCACATTTTGTTTCCCCCAGCACAGCCTGCTTCCCTCCCTGAAAACTACATCAGGCACAAAAGCACTATACACCCCTACAGTCCACTCCATAGCATGAAAGTTTGGGAGACACAGCCACTTACCTTCATAAAAGAAATGTTTGGAAGGAGGAGGGAGGAGAGCGAGAATGGCAGCATTTCTCACTGTGGGGTTTATGTATGCACGACAAAATGAATTCATTTGTGTGCTATCAAAGAGCACAGCCCATCAAGCCCTCCTAACCCCTTGCAAGCAGCAAACTGGCTCTTAGATGTGTACACCCTTTGGTATTGATTTTATTAACCCTTTCTCCTCTTGTCCAAATTCTTTAACCCCTTTTGAAAGAAAAAAAAAAAAAAAGCTCTAGAAGTAGAGAAATTCAATTTTCATGACAGAGAATTCAGGAAAATATGAGTTCCCCTTTATTCAAGTCCTGTCTAAGTTTGTACAGAACACAGTGACAAGGTCATAAGAACCTACCGCAACACCCAGGGGCAGTCCCATTTGCCCAGTGCTGATTCCTGACTCACTTGGTAGGATATAGAATGTTTTATGGCACATCATAACATTTTAAGACATTTTATTTTTATTATACTATGAAAACCTAGGATTGAAAGAGAATGGACACAAATAATAAGGCAAAAATAAAATCCAGGGCTCGATTCCCTTTTTCTCCAAGGTGCTCCATGGTTTGTTTTGTTGTGGTTGAATTTTGGTTTTGGAGACAAGGTCTCACTATGTTCAGTGTATATCTGAGGGAAAAGGCCTTTTTAATGGACAAAAAGGGGGAAATGCTGTGGATTTGGTTTATTGGTCATATTATGTTAATTGGGTTCCCAAAATTACATGTCTGCAGGTAAGATGCTGAGGGTCTCCCCTCCCAGTTGGTTGGTAAAGTTGCTGGCAGCCAATATTGCTGGCAAGGAGAGAGAGGCAGGACTTTTAAGATTCCTGAGAAAGTCAGGAGGAGGAGAAAGCAGAACCGCCATGCCTGGGGAGCAGAAATAACATACCTGAGAAGTACAGGACAGAGAGACAGCCAACAGGTGAGAGTTGGGGGTCGTAGCTCAGGAGGGCTGCACATTGGAGCATCCAGGATGGAATATAGGTTTTAGTAAGTAATAATTCAGGAGTAACGGAGGGGAGAGTGTGCTAGTCATGTGGCAGTTTAGGAGTGGTCCTGCCATTGACCTGCTTAGGACAAATTAAATATAAGGTTCCGTTTGTGAGTCTTTCATTCGAGAAGCCACAACATTGGGGCGGTACCATAGAACTCTCACCTCCACTGTATCCACTGCTGCCGGTGGAGAGAGTAGAGTGGATTAATCAACTACAGGTACCCTAGACCAGCTTCGAACTCTCCAGTCTGCCTTCCAGGTATCCATTCCTTTGCCTGGCTCCCCTCACATTCTGATGTTTATCTAATTTCTATCAAATGAGAATGAACTTATCTTCTCTCATCCCTTGTTTTTAATATGAACAGTGTGGAATCAAGCAAGCATCACCCTTTTCTAACACAGAGAAGGTGAGATGGGCAAAATGAAAAGGGAGATGGGAGCTTCCTTGCTAGCTGCTCTGCCCAGACTATCCAGCAAACAGCAAATAATATGGTGCCTCCTGTTCTGGCTTGGGTTAGTTTGGGGCACAGTCTTAACAGGAAACAATGCTTTTTGATTAGGATCTGAAATGCGCTCCCTAATGTCAGAACAACACTACTGCCAAAGCCTTTTTCTGCAAGAAAGCCTGCAGGACCATGTCCATTCACAGAGCCTAGCAGCCGGGCTGGAAGCCCCTTTCCTTCACTTTCCTGGGCTCAATTCTGAGGCAATTGACCATCAAAGCTCCCCAAGTTGGAGATATGTTCCACAGAAACATCCCAGCTCATTTTCAAGAAACTTTCATCAATGCCTGTATTATTTTCTCCATCCCTTTCCAAAACTACTATGCTGTAACCCCAAAGGAACTGACACACATATCAAACCAAAACTCCCCAAGGTAGACACCAAAGGGGGAAAGCAGAGAAATATGTCATATCACTTTCAAAAATCTTACCTTCCCTATAAGATAATCATCCATTCCATGTGAGATCACAATAAAAGTTAGAGCAGAGCGGTCATATACAACAGGCTAAAGTTCAGATGTGTTTATGTGAGCTAGCCCAACTGGGATCTTGCTAAGCTGCAGACCTGGCACCCCCTGTGATAGGAAGGTTTTCTCCTTTTGATTACATTGATTTAGACATATTTCTGTCTTGGGCTCCTGAACGACCTGCGCGAAATGAGTTTCTGGTTCTGACCCATTCCCTTGTGATTAGATGACCACAGTTCTTGAACTGTATTGGTGGGATCTTATTGTCTGGTTACTGTGATGACGCATATCTCCTATGCTTGCCTTCATTCCAGTGTCTTGACTCAAATAAGCTGCCATGGCTGGTTGTCTATTAATAAGTTGTAAGGTCAGAGTAAACAATGGACTGAATATATATGCATTTTCCCCTGTGACTTTCAGAGGCAGTCAGCTAATGACAAATGTTAGGGAGAAACATCAATGCACAAGGGCTGGTATCTGACCCTGGATAAAAGAGAAGGACCCCAGTAAGAGACCTGAAATTTTGAATGGACATAGTAAATCGGATGGGAAAGAGAAGAGACTGGGGTACAAGAGAGGATGCTGAACTGCATGTGGATTTTGGGTTTCCTGTGTTTGCTTTTGCTTTTGGAACTTCATGCTTGCAATGCAAAAAGAAAAAAGAAAAAAAAGAAAAGGAAAGAAAAAAAAGTGAATCTTTGAGTGAGATTGCCACTTTCTACCAATTCTTCCATCTGAGAATGTGTGTGTGTGTGTGTGTGTGTGTGTGTGTGTGTGTGTGTGCGCGCTGTTCTCTGCATATATTTGTGGAGGCCACAGTATCAGCTTATATTAAAGTTAGAGGGGAAAAATTCTTCAAGCAAAGCCAAAGATCAAGAACCACAGCAAACACCTGATATCATCAAAACCATTTAATCCTATTGCCTTAAAATTGAAAGACACATAGATGCAGGTGATCTTACGTATGAGGAAAAGTCATGAGGATTTGGAAAACAATTTGACCCTATATATCAAAAGCTAAATGAAAAAGTGCATCCATTCTGATTTGGTAATCACTTGTAGGATCCTAGCTGAGAAAAATAGAATAAAGAGAGAATAACAAAGGAAAAACCAGTGGCATTGAAGTGTCTGTCACAGCATTATGTGCCATCATGAAATACTGGATACCACTGAAGTGCCAGAGAAGAACAGACTACTGAACTATGTTGTAGCTATTCAAAAGAGAAACCCTGTCCAAAAAAAAAAAAAAAAAGAGTTTTCAAACTATTAAATTGATGATCAAGTTTAGGCAGTCGTGTAGGAGATACTTCATGGATGTAGTTTCTGACATTTTTAGGAGATAAAATCTCACAAAAAATTTCATGTTCTTCTGGCTCTTGTGATCATTCCGACCATTCTTCCCCTACGATCCTGACCTGTAGGTGCAACATGTGTCTGAGATTTCTCAGTTGAAACTGCTCTTCACAGATGCACTCTTGATTAGCTGTGCTTTTCTATAATAGTCTCTGTTTTAAAGAGAAATTTCCTTGTCTCAGGGTGTGACCTACACTTATCTGTGGGTAAGAGGACAAATATTGAGAATGTAGTTAGGGACTGAGTTGGTTCAGTAAGGTAGAAGTTTGAGATTCTCCTCCAAGATTCATGACTTCACTAGTTCTGGGTAGATGGTGAGGTTTCCAGTACCCCAGCACCAGGCATGGATGATACCAATGAAGATGCTAATATGGAAGGAGGAAGGGACTTCAACTCTAGAACAAGAGCTACAGATAACTAAGGTCTGCTGAGAAGGGGAGACAGGGTCTTCCCCAGGGAAGGAAGAGCACATCAATTGACTATACAAAATTCAATTATGAACTCAGAAAGCATACACAATCAAGTAACATTACACAGACTGAGAGATTGTATTTATGTATTTAAGAATACACACACACTTAACACAAAAGAGGCCATGAGTTTGAAAGAGAAAAATGGGGGGGGAGGGGTAAATGCATGGTTTGTTTTGAGGAAGGAAAGTTAATAGAGAAATATGATATAATCACAATCTAAAAAAAAACAGCAATAAAAATAAATGATGGTCAGGGAGTTTATAGCAGAACCCAATAGATACCAGAGAACACTTAGAAAAATTCAGCATGTGTGAACAGTTGTATAAGAATGGCAGTAGACGTTGGTAGAAATAAAACCAGTACGGGGCAATGACAAATTGGCTTCACAGAAGATGAGAGAAGATGTCCATCTGTGCAACCCTGTGTGCTGGCTCTGTCCTTCTGGTCATCTCACATGTGGCTGTGATCAAGAAAGCTGGCCATGACTGGGTATGGTGGAAGCAGTGTTTGAACTCCACTGCTCTCCTAACTTGAATCAATCTTCCTAACTTCTCTGCATAGTTACAAGACAAGAGGCAGGGAACTGTGCATCCTTGGGTTGGAGGAAAAGGTAATGGATTTGGATTTTCATGTTTTTTTCATGGCTCATGGTTCTTGTTGCAGTTTTCAACAGTAAAAAAGAAAAAAGAAAAATAGGAGAAAATAAACTTATGCTTAGCAAGAATATTGCACATATACAAGAATATTGTACACATGCATGAACACACATGTGCAAATGTGTACACACACACCACAGAACACAGAACCAAGCACTATGAAATGTATCCCTGCCTGTGTTCCTGTACACATTTAACATTTATCAGAGGTGATTACATGCTTCAGTCTTAAGTTCAAAATTGTGGATGTTTAGAAAACAAAGCTTCTAAGCTTACGAAGTATGATAAGGAGGCATTGTATGAGCCCAGGACTCAGGCAGAATTACAACATGGAAACTAACTAGGCTTTCTTTCACACCGGCAACTTGTTTCGATTTTATGCCCTCAGTCACAGACTCTTCCAAAAGTCACAGGTGAAATTATTTAAAAAATTTGTCACACTTCAAATGACAGTTTTGGAGCTCTAAAGAGCATAAATATTTTTACTTTATCACATAATTGCCTCTAACTACCAGTTAATTTAACTATATGGCTGTAAAATGTTTTCTAAAGTGGTGATTTCCCAGTGGGCTACATAAAACACCTTTGGTCCACACCCACGCCCATCAGCCTATCGCCCTTTTCCTTTTTGCTGGCATGTTATAGCCCTGCAAATAGCTCACATTTCCTGCCTGAAAGAGCCCTTTTAAAGCCACTGATGGATTGTACCAGTGAATATTGAACTTGAAAGAGAGAACACCAAGGGTGGTAAAAAAGGCTTTAACGTTGCGATTAGAAATGAATTTGAAATTGTGTTTGGGGTACAGAACAGGGTTCAGTTATTGCAAGGCGAAAGCATTCCTTTTCCTATATAATTTCTATCTTATTTGATGAAAATGAAAAAAAAATAATAAAATATTTGTGAGTTCCATCTTGTTTCATAAGAACAAGGAAAATGATAAAATGTTTGTGAACAAACAGACCATCCTCGAGGGTCTTTTCCAAACCCTGTTATAAAAAGTGGGTTACATTTAAACATGTAGTTAATGGAAACATACAAGCACCAGCAGAGGAAACTGCCTCAGGGTAGGGCATTACAAGTGCACTGTGCTTTTAGCAACCTAGTTTAAAGAGACAGCGGTAACCTACAAAATGAGAAAGATGAAGATGAGCCCAAGTGCAGAAAGATGTCGGAAAGGCAGCCAAGTCCCACCTAAGTCCATCTGCACAACAGCAGCCCTGTGTGCTGGCTCTGTCCTTCTGGTCATCTCACCTGTAGCTGTGATCAAGAAAGCCGGCCATGACTGGGTCTGGTGGAAGCAGTGTTTGAACTCCACTGCTCCCTTAACTTGAAGTCAATCTTCCTAACTTCTCTACATAGTTACAAGAGGCAGGGAACTGTGCATCCTTGGGTAGGAAGAAATGGTAGTGAGGTTTGCATTCAGATTATAAAAAGTGCCAGTAAGCTACTATAGACAGTAACCTTGAGGGTTGGCACTCTCAGAAAGGTATTCCAAGAGTGGGGGCTGAGTGAGCCTCAGATAGGACCAAGCTCATGCAGCATAGATTTGTCTAGGGTTGTCCATGCCTGAGTAGATCAAAATTACAAACCAGTGACTCAGGCACTAGTTTTCCTTCCCCTGCCCCCCAAAAGCATAATTTTTCATTGTCTTGTCACACTATGGCTCATCTTAGCAAGACATGTGGCTACATAGCCAAAACCTGAGGTGACACTCAGACAATGAGCAGTGACATAGCAGAAGCACAGACCTTTCAGTCTGCCACTGGATACTGCTGTAGATGGCATCAATGACAGGTCACAGGTAGGTTCAACTTTGGTTGTGACACTTCTGTATGTTTTCTCTAATAAGCCACCAATGAGAAAGAGCTGCAGCAGGACACCCTATAGTCATGGGGATTATGGTGAGGCTGGAGTGAAATCATGCCCAGCGGGGCTCAGTCCAATATACATGATTTATAATTATTCCGTGAGGACTGGAGTACCACATTACTTTTGCTCTGATTGAAAACAGTTTTACATGCCATAAGTAGGCAGCAGGGTTTTTTTTTGGGGGGGGGGGTGACAGGGTCCTGTCAAAGCATGACCAAGACTGGGGATGTAAAAGCTCATGCTTTGACAGGACCATTCTAAATATCAGCCTTAATCTATGTGTGGAGAATGAATACATCCATGTTCGCATACAAGTAGAAGCATCCATGAACCCCTTCCTAAGCAGGATGCTGAGCACCTGTGGATGAGATCTTGATTTATATAGTCTAAGAACTCTAAATTTCTCTGGACACTGACTTCCCTGGCTCTCCACCATAATGTTGGCAGTTCATCTCAAGCTCTCAGCTTTAGTAAAAAGCCTTTGCCTCCCAAGCACCCTGCTTCTCCCTCTCAAATCTCTTCTCACTCACTGCTGAATTCTCACTTCTAAACCTCAATGAGTGCAGTTGTCCAAGGCATTTTCTTCCTCTAACACATTAATGACAGATCTCCTCAAACACTACTGTTTTCAGGTAACACGTTGTATTTTGATACCTGTCATTTTGACCTGAAACAGTAAAATGAACTAAGTGACCATTTCTTGAAAATACAAGAATTTTATGATAGGGAGAGTGTGAGTTATTTCCTTATCTTTGTCAAAATACCTGATTAAAACAACAACAACAACAACAAAACAGAGGGAAGCTTTATTCTTGCTCATGACTCATGATTTGAGGATGTGGTGGCAGGAAGGCATGGTGGTGGCTGGTCACATTGGATCTGCAGCCGGGATGCAGAGAGAGGTACACTGGTGTATGTTGAATAGCTCCTTCCCCTTTGATTGAGCTTGGAGTGCCTGCCCACAGTGTTCTACTATCTATACTCAGGCAGGGTTTTCCCTGCTCACTTAGCCCTCCCTGGAACTACCCTAAAGGCATACCCAAAGCTGTTTCTACTGACACAATAGGTGTTTCTTAGTCCATCAAGTTAACACTGAAAATGACTTTCACAGGGAGGCTCTCAGATGCACTATACATTAGAATCATGTGGCAAAATTACTAAAATTCGGGTTTCTGAGTTTATAATTCAGAAAGACCTGAGGGCTCAGAATATTTGGACTCCTAGCCATCCCCCAGAGTTGTTACTTTGGGGGTTCCCACATAAAAAGCCAACAGCTTAGACATTGGAATGGGTGATAGCCTCGATCTGGATGAAGTTCTACCATGGAAGCTAAACTAGAGACTCTTTGATTGTAGTCATTACAAATTGTTTACTTCAGTCACATCCCCAGGCCCCGAAAATAACAAGAAAAATTCCAGTTCAGTAGCTGGTGGTATCCTCTGGCCCCTTATCACTAACATGCCAGGATGGCTCTCATCACCACATCCTTCCTGGAACACAGATCGACTGTGCATTGTGTCAGTGAGACTGAAGACCTCATTAGGAGCCAGACTTCCTGCAGAAATAGAAGTGCTAAATTTGTGCTTCCCATTGGTGTTGGCACATTCCTTACATGTTTTATTTTTAATTGGTATTCACTATTCTGCTTTTAAATTTTATTTATTGCACATACGACACAATAATAGCTTTAACAGGAATCAAAAGGGAAGAGGGAAATTACCACACAATCCCACCACACCAACAAATTTCCATTTCCAAATTTGCACTCTCTTCCAAATAGTCTCCATATGCAGACATAATTCTTCCTATTTGTAATCATAGTGTGGCTAAAATTGTATTCTCTGCCTTTATCAACTTAACGTTATAATGGTGTATAATGAATAGCAAAGATAATCATATGAAATAGACTAAGAAATGAACTTTGTGAGCATTTCATATTAAAATGTGAATTCATTTGTTTCTTACCTGCATGTGAGATACCCAGCATGCACTACTCATGGAATTGAGAAGAAAATATTTCTCGGCTTTCCTACTGGCTTGCTCACTATCTATAAGCCATCTTATAGAAGTGTTCAATATGGATGACTTCCCGGAGATATTATAGTCACACAGAACTAAATAAGAAAAGTAAGGCAAAGTCCCTGTAATATATTGGTGTTATGTCAACTTAACACAAGCTATAATCATCTGAGAGAAGGGAACCACAATTGAGAAAATGCCTCATAAGATGTGGCTGCAGGAAGGCCTGTAGACTATTTTCTTAATCAGTCCTTAATATGAGAGGGCTCATCCTGAGATGGTAGTTCTGAGTTCCATAAGAAAGCAGGCTGAGTAAGTCAGGAAGAGCAAGCCAGTTAAGCAGCGCTTCTCCTTGGCCTCTTCATCCGCTCCAGCTTCCAGGTTTCTGCCCAATTCCATCTCCTGCCTTGGCTTCCTTCAGTGCACTGTAATTTAAGATATGTAAACAAATAAGCCTTTTCCTCCTGAGGTTGTTCTTGGTCATGATGTTTCTTCGAAGTCCCTTCTCTAACCGATCACACCTGCCATGTAGTTTCCCTTTACAGCAGAGGATCAATTGTAGGGCCAGGACTACTCGCTGACTCTCTGTAGGATGTGAAAAGAGAAGGGGAGGATGGTAGTGAAAGGAATATCTTTATTGCATCCAAAGTCAAAATCAAAATTGGGAAAATTAACCTTGGATGGGAAAAACAACAGCCACCAAATCCCAAAACCTATCTTTACCTATTACCAGCTAGGTGACTGGTATGTCATGTAGTCATTCAGGCTTGAGGACCTCTTTTTCTAAAAATGCATGTCCCAATGCTTAGCTTATATTGGACTATCATGATTACATAAGACATGAGGGACATCTGGAAGAGGCAGCCACATAATGTGTTCTCAACAAGTGAAAGTCACAGTCCTCTCAACAGTTGAGGAGTTGCCCCAGCACAGAGAGAGAATGCCCAGCAGAAATTCTATGGAGTATTGTGTGCAACACAAGGATGAGTTTGCATCTATCTCTGTCACTGTCCACCTGACTGCAGGTATTCTGTTAGCTTTGTTTTGCAAAACACCCTTACTCTATAAAACTGAAAATGTAGATTTGATAGTTTACTACTTAATTTGGACCCTATAATTCTGATGTTGCCTTTTTTTTTTTTTAATTTGAAGCATGCTCTGAAACATCAACAGCCTTGCAAACACAGAGGCCTGCTGTTAAGTTTGAAGCAAAAAAGAAAAATGTAGATAAGCCTTTGCTTGAAGTCAATGTCTTGGGCATTGCCTTCATTAAGTACAGCTTGAATATGGCCTGCATTAACTGGCTAATACTAGGCCACCTGCCAAGTGCAGCGAAGTCAGCTTGAATTCCAATCTCTGTAACAGATGAACCGAGGACTCACTACTGCCCTCATCAAGCAGAACTGATACTATCATTAAAGTTTAGTAGCGACACACTTCACAGAGAATGGGGTTTATTTGTTCCCTGTTTGGGTTAGGGAACTCACATCAGGTTTATATTTTCTTGTTGGTTTTAAATTTACTCCCTTGTTAAGGCCAGTCAATACATTGGGGTCTGGGAACATCTTTTTCATCAAAGAGCTTTGGTTGTTAGCCCTGGTAACGCTGCTATTAGAGCGGCTCCGTTAATTTGTTGTTCACCAGTGAATGCAAGGTCAGCTGTTCTGTTGGTAAGGAAAGGATATGAATATAAAGAACTTGGTGTAAAGAAAAGGACTAAAAGAAACTTAGAATTCCAATGAAACACATGATTGTTCAAACTATGTTTGAAGCCAGTGTGATTCTACATCCTTAAAGGAAAAAAAAAATGGTCCAGCCATGATGCCACTTTGGCCCAACATACAGATTCTTCTGCTCCTCACCCACAGACATCAGGGAGCCAAAAAGGAAAGGGACAACAGTTTGAGTTTCCTTATAATACTAACTCCTGACTGCGTATGACATTCTCTCAGTTTCAACCACTACTTTTAATACACTGAGTCAAATGTATGGAGCCAAGAATGAGCTCAAGCATTCATCCATTCATTTATTCATTTATTCATTCATTCTTGAGTACCAAGTCAATTATATACTATTGAATCCAACCAATGAGAATGAGGTTTCAGAGATAAATTCCTGTCCAAAAATGATGCTCATATCAAATAAGAAAAATAATGTACATAAAACTCATTAGGACAGAAAAGGCAAATAGCATAGACAGTGGGTACCATTTGCTGAAAGTCAAGGAAGAGGAAGTGCAGAAAGGATCCTTGATGAAAGGTGTCAATATAGACTTGAAAAGTAAGGTGAACTCGTCAAAAGTTCAGTGTGAAGAGGAAGGTGATACATCTTTTTATGTTACCAGCCTTTCTAAAACGTAGGACACTATTACTCATCAGGCAACCATTCACCTGAAACTACTTGTCTGCTTATTGACACTAAATAGTGCTCTCTCACCATCACTCTCCATATAAATAAAACCTATGGGACATGGCAAATAGCACTTTTGTTTCTGCCTTCAATAAGCATCATCTCTGTTTCTGGTCCACACCTCCACACACAACCACGGATCTGCATACCTCTCTCCACTCCACAGCTCCACCTGCCTCCTGGGAGACCTGCTCCAACTCAGGACACCTGGACAGGAGCCTAGCATAGCTGTCCTCTGACAAACTCTACCCAGCAACTGACTTAAACAGATGCAGAGACTCACAGTCAAACATTGAATAGAGCTTAGGGACTCTTTTGGAAGAGCTGGGGAAAAGATTGAAGGCCCTGAAAGGGATAGGAACAACACAGAAAGACCAACAGAGTCAACTAACCTGGACCTCTGGGAGCTCTCAAAGACTGAGCCACCAACCAAAGAGCATTCACAGGCTAGACAGAGGCCCCCAGCATATATGCAGCAGATGTACAGATCAGTCTCCATGTGGATCTCTCAGCAATTGGAATGGGAAATCTATTTCCCAACTGGGCTAGCTGCCTTGTCTGGCCACAGTGGGAAAGGATGTGCCTAATCTTGCATAGACTAGATGCATCAGACTCAGGGGATACTCAGGAGGGTCTCCAACCTCTGAGAGGAGAAGGGGGAGGGCATGTGAGGAGGGAATCTGTGAGTGGGGACTGGGAGGGGAGGCAGCATTAGGATGCAAATTAATTAATTAATTAGTTAAATAAGTATCACCTCCCTATGGAAAGACAGAAATGTCCAAAAGAATAGAAAGAATAGTTAGGAGACGAATAAGATGCACTAGTATAATTTTTTAAAGTAATACAGAAGTTAGAACCCAAGGAAAAGCCAGAAAATCAGAGCAGGGAAAGTAATTAGGAAGCCATTGTAAGAGACAATGATCTTGAACAGTCTGCAGTAGCAAATGGTTTGCAGAGGGGAAGTTATGACATTCAGTGATTGCCAGAGAAGTTGTTTTCTGTGACTAAGCTAAAAGTTTGATATTGAAACTTTCTCTTCATTTTGTTTGGCTAAGCCATCCCCAGAATTAATCTAACCTGTCTGCCAAGCTGCTGGAACCAAGGGTTTCTGGGAAAAAAATCATTGTCTTAAGAACAACCTACAACCAGTACACAGTAATGAAGAAATCACAGATAAGATTTAGAAAGAGTTGAAGGGAAAGACTTGTCAGGTGTAACAAAATAGATATATAAACAAGAATCCCTCAAACAAAACAACTATAAAACTGAAAAATCCTCAGAAATAACCATTCAGTAGTTGAGATCAGTCAAAGACAGGCCAAAAATAATAATAATAGTTCAGAACTATTTGGTCAAAAGAACACATCAAGAAAGTTTGGACTGTAGAGTCCTCAAAAGTTAGCTGTTCCCATCTCCTAATTGCCCCCATTAGTCCATGAGAGACAGTAGGCTTTCCATTCCTACAGGAAAACGGTATGTGTTAGAACACTGGCAACTAATATAATCAGCATATTAGCAAATTCAGTAGCTCTGAGGCTCTATTTTACTAATGTTGAAGTCCTATTTGAGAGAAGCTGTAAATTAGACTATATATGGATCAAAAGTTGTGCAGGGAGTTCTGGGAGGTGTAGTAAGTACTAGGAGGTCATTATGTACTATGCAAATGCACAGGATTAACTGGACAGTTCTTCCAATGTTTAGAAATTCAAGGCACACAGACGCACCTAGTCAATTAACACTCTTACATCCCCCCTTCTCATAAGAAACGCAAGGCAGCACAGAAGGAAGCAAATGCTAGAATAACCTGAAAATAGATGAAAATTTGAGCATGTTTCCAAGTCTGTACCAAGGTCCACTAGTAGAGTGGAAGCCTTAGAGGCTCAGGAGACTTCAGAATAACTTTTGACTAACCTTCTGCTGAACACCAGCTTATATAAATACAGGGATGACTCCTAGGGAGTTGACTGGAAAGTGTGGATCATCGCTCACACTGAGAAGGGACGGTAGCTTTCACCTGTGGAGAACAGATACTTTAAAAATATAATCTATTTAAATTACTAGGAAACAAAATATTCATTTCCAAGTGTGAATATCAGAATCCAATGTTTCCCAGTGCCTTATCTAAAGTCCTTTTGCCCAAACATCTCAAAACCTAACTGCTGGAGACTATGGCTCTTGTCAGAGGAGAAAACATCATCCTTAAAATAAGTTTCTGATTGTTGATTTCAGCAGAAAGAATGCAACACCCCATTTAAAGATAAGTGTAATGAACCTGGGAGGACCAGTTTAGAGCACTGACTGCTCTTCCAGAGGACCTGGGTTCAAATCCCAGCCCTTACATGAAAATTCACAACTGACTGTAACTCCAAGGCCAGAAGATCAAACACCCTCTTGTGGACTCCACAGGCAGCATATGCACATACAATATGCATATACATACATGCAGATAAAACACCCATATAATAAGAAATTAAATAAAATTAAGTTTAAAAAAATCAAATACATTTGATGAAGTAAATAAAGTTGTTTAAATATTCTTTGAAAAAAAAAAAGCTTGATGGCCATTGCTCAACAAATAATTTTAAAAAGTAGAAAACTTCTAGAAAAGAACAAGAAATTCAAGATTTAAAACAAAGTATCTGAAGTTAAAGCATTTGAAAAGTGATAACGAGCAGATTAGAGACGGAAGGGGAAATGATGACGATGAGAGCAAATCAGCAGAGACCCACAGTCTAGAGAGGATGAAGCAAAGGTCAAAGAAAACTGAACAGCCAAATAACAGCATGAACAGCATCAAGCATAGGGCCCCAGGAGTCCTAGAGAGTGGAGGAAAGGAATGGATTGGGCCATGGGCATCTACAGTATGTTAAAAATCCTATCTCTGTACCTGTGAATGTGATTTTATTAAAAAACAAAAACAAAAAAACAAACAAAAAAAAACCATCTTCGATAGCAAGTTAAGATGAGATTGTTACTATTAGTCCATGTCCTGTGTGGTTAATGCTCTTCTCTGAGGGGGATATTGGACACAGGGAAAGGCATATGAAGGGTAAAGGCAGTTGGATCCACAGAGGACAGGGAACAACTAGGCAAGGAGAAGAAATGAACAGATTCTCCCCACATCCTTGTCAAGAACTGAATTTCATTATTCTACACTTTAGCATTTGAGCTGCTGATGCCACCCACTATGTGCCATGTTGTTACAGGATCCCAGAAAATTACTGTAGGGTAATAAAGAAAGTAAAATTAAAGAAATAACTACTTTTTTTTGTTTTTTATTTTTTATTAGATATTTTCTTTATTTACATGTAAATTTTCCCTTTCCCAGGTTCCCCTCCAAAAAACAAACAAACAAACAAAAACAGGAACAAACCCCTTTTGCCTCCCCCCTCCCCATGCCTGCCACCCCACCCTCTCCCACTTATTGGCCTGACATTCCCCTACACTGGGGCACAAAACCTTCACAAGGCCGAGGTCCTTTACTCCTATTGATGATCGAATTTGCAATCCTTTACTATACACATGCTGCCAGAACATTCAGTCTCACCCTGTATAGTTCTTGATTGGTGGTTGGGTCCCTGGGAGCTCTGAGGGTACTAGTTAGTAATTGTTGTTCATCCTAAGGGACTGCAAACCCTCCAGCTCCATAGAACCTTTCTCTAACTCCTTCATTGGGGACAGTGTACTCAGTTCAATGAATGGTTGTGAGCCTCTACATCTGTATTAGTCAGGTATTGTCAGAGCCTCTTAGGAGATAGCTATATGCTTGTCCTTCCTTCAGTCTCTGCTCCATAGTTAACCTCTGCCACTCCTTCTGTGGGTGTTTGATTCCCCTTTTTAAGAAGGAATGAAATGTCCAGAAGTTTGGAATACAGGAAGAACGACCCACAAACCACAAGAAACTTAAGAAGAAGGAAGACCAAAAGAAATAACTATTTTTAAATAGGCTCCCATTAAGTCAACAATGACATCCAACTCCTGTTTAGCCCAAGATGACCATGACCTTCAGATCCTTCTGGCTCCAGCTTGGCATTCTCCATTTGTAGAGTACTGACAAGCAAACCCTTGGGCATGCATGTCTGTAATACCAGGACTCAAAGATTGAGGTGGGAAGATAACAGTTTTGAGGTAAGCATGAGTTGTATACTGAAAACTGCTTCAAAGCCAAACTAATTAAAAAATAAATAATAATCAAAACAATTTCAAGATTTATTCACTAAAAACTAAAAATCTGTAAGGAAACATTTAAAAGATATGACCAAATGGAGAAATTTTTATTAAAGATATATTTTATTACTTTTTGAGAATTTTGTACAATATATTTTGATTATATTCACCTCCTACTCTTCCAACTTTTCCCAGATCCACTCCATTCCACTCCTCTCTATCTCTATCTCTATCTCTCTCTCTCTCCCTCCCTCCCTCCCTCCCTTCCTCCCTCCCTCCTTCCCTCCCCCTTCCCCTCTCTCTCCCTTCCCCTCTCCTTCCCCTCTTCTCCGCCCCCCCTCTGTTTATAAAAGAGTTTAATTTAGATTACCCTAACAGGGGATAATACTTCTTCCAGAAGCTATAGGCTCCCAAAAAAGAAACCAAGGGCTGGGTGTAGGCTACCCCTTCCAGTTGCTGGTTGGGGTGTGACAGAGATGCTCAGAACAATACAGGCAATAGACATTGTTCTTGGTTGTCCAACAGAACTTGATGAAAAGACCACATAGTTTAGTCAAAAGACTTAAAGAACTTAAGTTGGACTCACTTGGAAGCTTCATTGCCTGCTGACTAGCTATTGTGGTATTATGAGGTGCTATGCAGGCTGCTGGTGAACAGAAATCATTAAGAGTCTTAACCCAGACATGCAAACTACAATAAAAACTAGTGTGGCAAGATTCACCTATCAGTGCTATAGTGGTGTGGCTATTATAGGGTACCCAACTGCTTTCTGATTGGATCCAAGTACTGCTCCACAGAAGCAAATACATAACAGATACTATAAATCTTGCTAGGAACCAATGGTTGAGGAACTCATAAGTCCCAGAGATAAACCTACTAGTATTATTCTGATGAAAGACATAGAATCAAGCCTCTATCTATATTCCTACCTCTCTAACAATGGATTAGTGCACCTCATCAAAGGACTGTGTAGTGGATGACAGTTAATGCACACTCACAAAAGAATTCTTCATTTTATAGATCTGAACAATCAATACTTTTATGGTGTCATGTATCACCAATATTGATCTACACATTCAAGGCAATTTCTCAAATGTCATTAGGATAATTTGAAAAACAGAAATTGAAAAACTTATCCCAAAATATAACAGAATATTAAAAAAAAAACAACAACAAAAGACAGAATTTGAAGAACAACTCTTCCTACTTTGAGGATGTCCAAGAGCCCAGTAATTACAACAGTTAGAATTTAAATGGAGAATTTCAAGCCTTGAGCAAAAGTGGAGAGTCCAGAAATGGGCACGCATATAACAGCTGGCTTAAAGCAAAACTAGGAAAGAAGTTGAGCAGTCTCTCTAATGGCCTGGAACAACTAGACATACTTTTGTAGAATTAAGGATTAAATGAAAGAATCAATCTAAACTATCAGAACAATGACACACCCAGAAGAAAATCTTGGTGAGCTGATGCAAACCAATGAGTTCTCAGAACCATACTAAAAACAAAAGCCATAAAAGAAAAAGGTGATAAATGAGACTTATTAAAAGTAATTTGCATTTATGGCTTATTGTATAAAAGCATTTCTTCAGACCCCAATATATGAGTTTGAATCCCCACAGCTGTGTCTTAAAGAAATAGCTGGGCATGCTGGTTATAGCCAATTGCCTATAATCCAAGGTATTGGGGACAGAGACAGGCAGGTTCAGAAAGCTCCCTAGCCATTCAAGCTAGCTGAAACTGTGAACTTCTAGCTCAGTGAGAGATCCTATCTCATAAAAAGCTAAAAAGCAGAGAGCAATAGTGAAAGATACTACTGCTCTGGCCTCCCCCATGCACACACATGGGCAACACACAGCAGTACACTTACATTGATACAGTACATACCACTGATCACACATACACACACACACACACACACACACACACACACACACACATACACACATACACACACACATGTGCACGTATTTAAATAACTGTATTTTTAAAATACACCTAAAGTGCAAATCTCAGCTAGGAACTACAGGGAAATATTAAAAGTTGCATATTTGTTATGCTGGCTAGTTTTGTGTCAACTTGAGGCAAGCCAAAGTTATTTCAGAAGAGGAAAGTTCAACTGAGAAAATGGCCCTAGCATATTGGCCTGTGGGTAAGCCTGTGGTGTGTTTCCTTGATTGATGGTTGATGTGGGAGAACCTCATCCATTGGGCTAGTGGTCTCTGGAGATATAATAGACTGAAAGAGCCATGAGGAGCAAGCCACTAATCAAGAATCCTCCATGGCATTTGCATGGCTTCTTCCTCCAGGTCTCTGCACTATTTGAGTTCCTGCCCCAATTTCCCTCAGTCTTAAAATGAGACCTGGAAGTGAAAATAAAATAAGCCCTTCCTCGCCAAGTTGGTTTTAGTCATGGTATTTAGTCACAGCAATAGCCACCCTTATTACTATATCTGTTAAGTATTGAATAAGCAATACAGTGAAAATAAGATCCAGATATGGCCGGTAAGCACAGGAGAATGTGCTTAATACCATGAGCCACCAGGGAAATACAAACTTACTAAGAGGTAGATGCAAGAGTAGTTTTGATAAAAAAAAATAATAATAACCTATAATGACAGTGTTTGAACCTGGAGATCATAGGGTTTATACAACTGTTTTGCAAACAATTTAATTTCTCTAAAATTTAAATATAAAGTTTCATAAAATTATGCAAATTTTCTAATCTACAAGAGAAATTAAAATGTATGCCCAGTAATGACTTGATTCAGTACATTATAGCTTTATTCACAGTAGCCAAAGATTAGATGCTACTCCAAAATCTTATCAGTGAGTGAGAGCTGCCCAGCTTCCTAAGTATACTAAAATCATTGAATTGTGAAGCAGAAGAGGTCTTTGAATCCATGAAAGAAAATGTTTTAAAAACAAAACAACTCAGATTTAGAAAATAATCTACAGCATAATACATCATTCTTCTAAACAAGATATTTATTTGTTTGTTTGTTTGTTTGTTATTTAGTGTGTGGGGGCTTTTTTATCTACATGTTTGTCAAATCCCCTGGAACTGGAGTTAAAGACAGCTGTGAGCCACCATGTAAGTGCTGGAAATCTAACCTGATTCATTAGAAGAACAGTCTGTGGTCTGAACACACCAAGCCATCTCAGTAGCCTTGTAATCAAGATATTTTTAAATGTTGAATGCCAATCAACAGTTGTCATGTCTCTTGTAGAAGGAAGGCCTGCTTTCACTCACTTCCGTCTCCAAAGCCATTCCAGAACTTTCTGGCTAGATGATCCTACATTTAGCTTCCCCCTCCATTTAACTTAGAGTTTTCCTCTGCCTTTCCCCACTCTCTCGGTGTTTGCATGTGTCCCCTCTCCTCTATTGGCTTCTCCTGAGAGCATCACGAGAGCACAGAATCCCTCACTCATATTAGCGTTAAGTATCCTCGGGCACCATAGCTGCCATGTGGGCACTAGCCAACACTTACAAGACTACATAGGTTACTTCTTATCACAGATGTCCATACATCCAGCAGTTTCCCCTGAAATGGCTCTGGCTGATATCCTGTGGCATAAAATAATGAAACACCTCACACTGTTCTTTACCCTCCCACAAAAGGCTGGTGCTGACACATGAAATCATTTCCTATTGGCAAGTATAAAACCCTGGTTATATTTGACATCCCTCCTTTGAGAGGTTCCTGGCCATTTTATTATCTGTTCTCTCCCGTCTGACACAGCCTCCAAGGTATCCACAGCTTCCTTAATCCATTCTTGGGGCTTTAGTCTAGATGCATATATAGACATTGAAGTGAGGGTCGCCCTGCAAGCACAGTGTACTCTGGTCTCTTTGGGAGGAAAAAGCTGTCCCCAGAGGCAACCACACGAACAGTGAACAGTGGGTAGGCTGGGGCTTTTGCTTTGGGTTCCCTTGTTGGCTCTCAACTGTGGGAACCTAGATAATTAGTTAGACTCGAAGCCTCTGCTTCTTTGCACATGATATGATAAGAATTCCGGATATTAATTTGGATCCCCAATCCTTTATCAGCCAGCAATTTCAAATTCCAGAAATCTCTCAAAACAGAACTTCGTTTTAAAATAACTCATTTAATGTCAAAACCTGCCCTACCCTGAATTTGGTTGTCTGCAAGGACCTTGCTTGAACTGATGTACACTCTTCATAGTCTTTATCTAATCCCTTTAATGAGAAAAATGCATATTTGAGGATGAAAAAGTACCAATGTATTTGACTGCAGGATGCTATGCCAGGTACTACAGGGCTATTTTCTAGCTTATGACACAGACTCTGTTGGTTTTCGGGAATGTAAACCACGTGAAACTTGGTGCTTGAGAGAGAGGGATTGGGAAACTGTTAGTTTCATTCTTGTTAGTTTTCTTCCAAGAGGAATCAAGTGAAATAATAAATAATAAATAGATCTGTGTATAATATATTATTTTCTCCCCTACACACATTCGTTATTACAAAATTCTAGAAAAAGACCACTCAAAATATAAAATATTGTTTTTACAATTTATTCTGTATGAAATCAACAAACTTTGCCATCTTTGTCCTCCCACTTTCCACTGGGAGCCCTGCTTGCCTCGGTTTCCCTTTGAACTTTCAAGCCCATCGCTGTGCCACTTTTTCTTGGTTTACAACTGAATTTGAAATTTCTGAGTATTTTCTTAAATATCACAAAAGAAAAGCTAATTGCCTAATGAAAGGAGCAGTTTATTTTGCCTGGCTCTAGGCCACTATATTCACTTCTTTAGCACATGACCTTGGGTTGGTCACATCACCTCCCAAAGTCCCAGTTACCTCATCCTCAAAATTGAGATAACGTCTGACAGCTGACAAAGGCAGATGGCTGGATGAGGTCATCGCTTGAGGTCACTTCCAGCTTTATAATCTGTACATTTCTCAGTCCTCACAGGTCTGAGGACACTCACAAAGTCTGGATCACAGTGCTTGGGCTGTGACCTGTTCTGTTCTTCATAAGAGGCCCACTTGGTTGAATATAAGGAAATTCACCTCCCAAAGACCTGCGAGGGTATGAGACAGATGGGGGAGAAGCAGAAAGTCCATAATGTGTTCATATGAACTGAATTAAGAAGCAACTATATGTTGCTGAACCACAAAATGTTCATATATTAAAGTTTAAGAGTCCAAGACAAGCTCCCACATATGTCAGAACAAGAAAGATATCCCTGGGTTTCCCAAAGTGAAGGACAGCACACTGGAGTTTTCAGACACATTATTTTGAGAATTTTGCTTTATGGTAAGTGGAAGTCCATTTGAGATGAGAAACCCATTACAAACAGGAACTGAGTGAGAGTGAGCATGCCCTGAAGCTCTGCCAATTTTTTGTTTGTTTGTTTGTTTATTTGTTTGTTTTGTTTTGTTTTTTCGAGACATGGTTTCTCTGTGTAGCCCTGACTGTCCTGGAACTCACTCACTCTGTAGACCAGGCTGGCCTCGAACTCAGAGATCCACTTGCCTCTGCCTCCCAAGTGCTGGGATTAAAGGCATGTGGCACCACTGCCCAGCTCTCTGCCAATCTTGAGTTCCCATGCAGGTAAAAGGTGGTTTTTCCTGAGACTGTTGTGAGAATTACAAGCTGCTCTGCCTAGAAGGAACTGTGTCAGTCCCTGTCATGTGATTCTTCCCAGTAGAGACTGGCTACTTAGTCATGACAAAGCTGAAGATTTCTAAATGAAGTAAGAAAGCAAGGTGTGGCTGAGAGAAGAGGGACGGCACCCTGCTCCCCTTTTGCTCTTTTATATAGCCTCCTCTGCGCTCTTAATGGTGAGGCCACGGCTGGAAGCTGAAAGAAGTCTTTGAAGTGGCTCTCCCAACAGTACATGGAGCGGCCACAGAGTGGCTTGGCAGAATATAAAGCTTCTAGAAAGGGCTCGAAAGTTGTTCAGAGAATCCCACTCCCCAGTCTTTTGTTTAGTTATAATTATCTACTTACTTCTATTTCCCAAACTTTACACTGTTTTTGGAGTAAGACAGCATGATTTAAAAACAAACAAACAAACAAAACAAAACAAAACAAGACAAACAAAAAGAAGAATGCAAGGATTTTCGCTAGAAACGCCCACTTTAAACTTGGGCCTTTACAATAGGGTGTTGTTGTCAGATAGAGTATTGTGACAGTCTAATCTCCACTGACAGCTTGATAAGATTTAGAATCACAGAGGAGATTCTGTGGATACCCTGTGAGGGATGGTCTAGAGATCAGGTTAGCCTCTGAGCATGCTTGTGATGGACAGTCTAGGCCTGATTAACTGAGGTGGGAAGACCTGCTGAATGTGGGTACCATCCCATGGACGTGGGACCCAGATTTCAGAAAGAGGAGGAAACCAGATGAGCACTAATCATTTTCAGTTCCTTGACTATGGATGCAAGGCCACAGCTACCTCAAGCTCCAGGTAGCATGCCTTCCCCATGGTGGACCATACCCTGAACTATGAGCCAAAATAAACCCGTATTTACCCCCTTAAGCTGCCTTTCGTTTTCAAGCGACAGGTGATGCATACAGGATTTAGCTTCATAAATTAAAACCAACTAAATAAAAATAAACCTCAAAATAGTAAATAATGTTGAAGGGTGTTGTAAACAACTAGAAAGAATAGTTGTACCAGTACAATGTCTTCAGACCTCAACCCTTCCCAATTGTTACTCTGAGTTCACAATCCTAAAATTCTCTTCCTTTAAAATGCAAACATCTTTCATAGGTTTCACTCCAACCTATGCTGTGTTCTCTTTGAGAGTCCACTCCTGACTTCTTTGTGCTACCTACACACTTTCTCGTTATTCTGATTTTTCCTTTTACTTGTCTTTCTTCCTAGCTGGCCTTGCTATTTGGCACTATTCCATAGACTTAATTTGGTTGGTCCTCATTAGCATGCAAACTCATGAAGTCTAGGGTTTACCAGACTTCTTGAATCAGGCCTGGCAGAGAGTATGTCCTCAATAAGTCTTTATGAAGAAATAAATGAAAAAATAACTAAGGGAGCTGCCTTGGTGAATAAAGGACATGCTGTACAGTCATAACTGAAGTTCTAATGAAATTCTAATCCCTTGACTGTATGTGAAGGCTGGGCAGGAGTGGAAGCTACCTGCGATCTCTGCCCTTGGGAGGCAGAATCATAGACTCTTGAGTTAGCTAGCTAGTTAGACTCACCAGAATTAGTGAGTCTGGGTACAGGGATAAAATCTCAGCAAACAAAATGAAGAATGATCAAGGAGGACAGTCAACGTTAATTTATGGTCTCCATATAAACAGGCATACACATGCCTATATGCCTACACACATGTAAACATGCATACAGACCTGCATACATGCACACAAGCACACTCTCACACACATGCACACACAAGAACATGCACAAGCAAACATGCACACACAAAAGCCCAACATCAAAAACCAATAACCCAACCCACGAAATATGAAAGAAATTAACTCACTTGGTCCATAGATGAGGAAACCCATATGAACAATAAACATGAAAAATACTCAATTTCAGTAGTTACAGAGAAATCCTAGTTGAAACAAGGTGATTTAACTTAATTCCCAATATTTTTTTTAATCAAAAACTGCTTTATTGGAAATTGGGAGGGGGTAGGCATATCAAAGTATTCATGTGCTATCAGTAAAGTTGAATGTTGGTGACTTGAATACCGCCAGCTAATGAAACTGACCTTGCTGTACACTCAACCTGTGTCCAGTACATGTGTTTCAGGGATGTCCACACTCACCTCTGGGACAGTGGTTAAAATGTGGGTGGTCAAGACACTGTCAATAGGACAAAACGGCAACCAACAAATTGGGAAAAGATCTTTACCAACCCTATATCTGATAGAGGGCTAATATCCAATGTATACAAAGAACTCAAGAAGTCAGTCTCCAGAGAACCAAATAACCCTATCAAAAAATGGGGCATAGAGCTAAACAAAGAATTCTCTACTGATGAACACCAAATGGCTGAGAAACACTTAAAGAAATGTTCAACATCCCTAGTCATCAGGGAAATGCAAATCAAAACAACTCTGAGATTCCACCTCACACCAGTCAGAATGGCTAGGATAAAAGACTCAGGTGACAGCAGATGCTGGAGAGGCTGCGGAGAAATAGGAACACTCCTTCATTGCTGGTGGGATTGCAAACTGGTACAACCACTCTGGAAATCAGTGTGGCGATTCCTCCGGAAATTGGACATAGTTTTACCAGAGGACCCAGCCATACCACTCCTGGGCATATACCCACAAGATGCTCCATCATGTAATAAGGACACATGCTCCACCATGTTCATAGCAGCCTTATTTATAATAGCCAGAAACTGGAAACAACCCAGATGTCCCTCAACAGAGGAATGGATACAGAAAGTGTGGTACATCTACACAATGGAGTACTACTCAGCTATTAAAAACAATGAATTTAT
>JADRCD010212626.1:0-25292 GCA_019843815.1 Montemys delectorum
AGAGAGAGAGAGAGAGAGAGAGAGACAGAGAGAGACAGAGAGAGACAGAGAGACAGAGAGATCTCATCCACTCCAAACTTCAATCTTTTTTGGAGCCCCTCACCGTTGAGAGTCGCCAGGCACTAGAGGGAACCACGCTCTGGCCTGGATGTCCCTCTACTCAAGGCAGGCTGGGAAAGTAGGAAGAACTGTCAGAAAGGGTGCTTTGGGTTTGTATTGGTTGATGAAAACCACCTCTTATGTAAATATTATCTTTCTGGAGCAGAAATCCTTTTTCAAAAAAAATTAGTTGCTATATTTAGTTGAGCTGTGGGAGGAACTAGGAGATAAATATTATTTAATATACCCCATTAATGACTTGGCAGTGATGGTGCCCTTTGCTGAAGGAAGACGGGGTAGCGGGGCCTGCTTCAACCCTGAGGGAGAGGGAGGCACGTCTGGGGTCTGCAGTCTATTTGATGTTACTGTGCTCCGTGGTTCCCATATGAAGCTGGAGGCTCAGCCTTTAGTTCTGTCCCAGGTCACACAGAGTCTGTCTCTGGAGGACTCTGGCCTAGTTCACTCTTTTTTTTTTTCCTGGCTCATGCCTTCATTGGTTCAGAAGAGGAGAAAACCAGGAGAGAGGTAGCCCCTAGACCCCTCCTACCATGTAGTATTGTCTGGTGAGGAATCTCAGGTGTGTAGGTATGTATTTGATGATGGGAGAGGATACTGGGTTGGCATATGATGGGACAGGCAGAAAACACTGGCAGAGGTGTTTCAGGTACCTCTGTGTCGGTATTGCTAATAGTAGAAGCTCCGACGTCATTGAATAACTGCTTCACGCCAGAAGCCGCTCTCAGCACTCCTCATCAATTAGCTCATTCCTTCTTCCAAACAACTCTGAAATAAGGACTCGTTGCTGAGGAGGTGTGAGACACTAGACGCTTAAGAATTTTGCCAGGGTCACAGTTGGTGGTGGAGTTGGTCCTGGGGCTTCTCTTTGGTTTTTCCTGTCTGTATCAGGCAGTCACGGCTTCTGTCCTCAGGTGCTGGCACCTGTGCTAGGTGTTAGGGTTGTGTGGGCAACAACCATTCCTGCTTCCTCTGGGCCTCTGACCTCCGGGTTCCTCCCATCACTGGCTTGTTCCTCAGGAAGCTATCCGGGGCTCTGGAAGTTGTCAGGTGAGCAGAGGGGAACCAGCTGTCTCTGTCTCCTGCTCTCTGCCTGCGTGTTGGTGTTGAGGAGCGGGGTGGGGAGGGCGTGGGGGTGGGGGTGGGGGTGGGGGAAGCTTGGGCGTCCTCCGGTTTTTTGCTTAGCCTCTGGAGTGGAGCAGATAGGCATGAGCACCCTAGCTCTGCTCTGTCCTAGGCAAACCCCTTGGACACTCTGCTGTGGCTTCCTTGTTTTGCAGCCACAGGAGAACCCATGTCAGTCAGGGTTGTTTGTGCTTAGTGAGGTCACTTACATACAGTCATCCTGCCCTGTAGCCAGGAGGTGGGGCTGAGCTCTGGGCCAAAAGCTGGGCCGATAGGATGGGCAGGGTGTGCAGGCAAAGGAGACACCCCAGGGACTAATGTTCCCCTTACCCTAGGCTGCTATGTGCACCTGCAAGGTCGTTAATGCTGGAAACCACAAGGAAGTCATTTGCTTAAGTCCTCCAAGTTTGCAAATGCTGCCTGGGGTGGAGAAATTGTGGGGGCACTGGGGAATCTCTCCCTCTCAACTCCCCCTCCCTTCCTGATAGAAAACCTCAAAGCTAGGTAGAAGCCTCTGAAAAGTATTAAACAGACCAGGAAGTCCAGCACACATGGAAACACTCCAGTCATGGTAGCCCTGAGACCCTGGAACTCGTGGTCTTCCTGCTTAAGCCTCCCGAGTGCTGAGATTATCGGCTTGTGCTACCAAGCCCAACTTGACTGATATCTTTGTTTTTTTACCTATGCTCAGGATTGACCCAGGGCCTTGCACATACCAGGCAAGCCTTCTAACCACTGAACTACATCCCTAATCCTAAATTTATTTTATTTCATTTTTTAAATGAAAGAGATCAAAAAGTATACAGTAAGGTCTCCCCATGGATACACACAGGGGCCTGGAGAAGGGCACTAAGGACCCAGTTTTTTTGTTTTTTGTTTTGCTTTTGTTTGTTGTTGTTTTACAGCGAAGGAGGTAGCCTGGATGTGCTGGTCCTCTTGCCTCCAGCTCCTCTGAGCTTCCTTGTTGCTAGCGTCACCACAGGGTCTCAGCACGGCTGGCTGCTGTTTCTTTACCCTATTTCCTGGGCCGCTGGGTGGCTTGTGGCCTTTGCGGCATCACCAGGAGACTTCTGTCCCCATATCATGTCTCCACTGTGAGTGGCATTCCAGGACAAGCTCCTAATGGAACTGTTGAGCGGAAACAGGGTTGTCTATAGTTTTTTTTAGGATCGTCGTGGCTGAGCAGCTGTCCATGGGGCTGTAGCAGTCAACCTGCCCACTTCTGATGCCTAGCCAGTGGTGTCGAAGCCTGCCTTTGACCTGGGCTGGCCCGATCTGATGCTCTTATTGCTCGCCTTGTTTGTTTGTTCTTAACCTGTTTTGAAGTCAAGTATGGTATCTTTGGATGCTTAGAAGCCGTCTGACGTCTGGATGATGTCAGCGTAGGCCAAGGCCAGGGGCTAGGTAGAGCTAGGCTCATCCTGACACAAAGATTCACCCCTGAGGACCCTGGAGAGCTAAGGATGTTGGGTTGGGTTGAGCAAAATCCCAGAAGGACTCATCAGTGCCTCAGCTATGACCTTGTTTTCTGCCTTTAGTCCCAGACCCTAGTTGGCAGCAGAACAGGAAACCTATATGCATGACCCTCAGAAACAAGAGAATGAGGACAGGGCAGGTGTGGCCTCACACTCCAGCTGACCTCTGACATTCTTTCCCCTTCTGGGTCTCGGTGTCTTTAGCCTAGCAGAGATATGACACCCCCCTCCCATCCCAACCCCATCTCCTAAGTGCCTCTCAGTATTTTGGGCTTCACCCTAGTTGTCATATCTTCTGGCCCCTTACTGGGGGCTGCCAAGCTACAGTGTCAGTCCTGCCCCATTGGGACCTCTCACCCCTGTGTACCCTGAGCAGGGTGGGGTTTACCCCATGATACAAGACACACAAGTGTTGACAAGCCCTTCACCACCAGCTCCGGGTAGGCCGGGGTGCCCCTCTGAGGCACAGGAGCCATTCCCCTTGGGTCCCCCTCAGAGCCAGGCCAGGCTATCCACTCTAGGTGGACCCTGGAGACAGGACAGAGCCAGGTGGGTTGGGCGGGCCCTGCTTAGCTAGAACCTCCCTGCCTCCGCAAGTGACAATTTAATTGCTCTGTAAATTTGCCTTGGAGGAAGACCTTGATGAGTGCCCGCCTCTCCCAGCTGGAACTGACATTTAGAAGCCGAAATTCCAGTTTTCAGTGTTGAGAGGAGGAAGGAATCGGAGGGTGAAATTAGAGGAGCAGGTGGTGCGTGGAGCGCAAGGGGTGGGGGAGTTAGTAGAGGGCAGCCCAGTGGTGTACCTGGCTCTGCACCCTCTGGTCCATAGCTCCTGGGTATGGGCAGTAGGCCACACCCTGGCCTAAGCAACTAAATAAACAATGGCCCTGGGGGTGGGTGGGGATGGAATGGTGGCAGTGTGGCTCCAGGGGTGGCTCAGCCTGCCTTGGTGGCTAGAAGCCCCGTATTAACTCCTGGCCAGAGAGTGGTGTGCTGACAAGGGTGGGGTGAGAGGTCCCCTGGCTTCCTAGAGTCTTGATGAGGCAGTGAGGGAAACAGAGGGTGGTGGCCCTCATGGGACCTCTTGCTTGATTGTAGAGAAACAAGCACCTCAGATAGGGGCAACTCTGGATGAACAGGTAGGGAAGATCAGGGGAAGCCTCAGGGCCTACTCTTAGGTTCTGAAGTTTCTGAACAGAATAGGGGCAGGGCTCCATGCTGTGTGCCAGGCACTGTTCTGGGTGCTGGGGACTGCTGTGGAGCTGACCTTTGGATAACCATCAGTGTGTTGATGTCTGGTGACTGTGCTATGTCCATTCAGGAGCCTTTGGCCAAGCATCCAGACTTCAGTCAGCCTCAGGAGCCATTCCTATCATCACAGCCTTTGTGCAGATGGGAAACGGACATGGTCCATGGGGCTTGTCGGTGGTCTTAGCATAACAAGAATTAGAGCAGGATTTGAACCCATGTCCTTGGGACCAGATTCCATGTTCTGAGTCTCTTTGCGCGAGACTCTGGGATAGAGTGGGGGTAGGATTCTGCCAAGTTACTGCCTTTGCCCTGTGTAGCTGTCAGCACTGGGGGCACAGGGCAGGCGTCCTTCTATTTGCAAATAGGATGTCTGTACCAAGACAGGACTGCCTGGCAGCACATCATCAGTCCTCAAGATCAGTTGGGGACAGGTAGGAGAGCCACCATCCTTCTCCTTCAATGGGGACTCTTCCAGACCTGGGCTTCCTCTGTGACCCTGGATCTTACTCACTTGAAAGAAAGAATCAAGTCCATCAGGGTCCTAGTGGAATTCAGAGTTTGAAGCAGACCAGACTTGAATGGGCAGGATGTTGTGGTCCCTGAAACCCTACCTGTGAGGACAGCAGATCCTCTGAGGCAAGGTGATTTGGGCAGGTGGATCTGAGCTCTATACAAAGCAAAAGGGCGTCCGGTAAATATGCAGGATCTCAAGGTCTTCCAGGTGGCCTTGACTGAGCAGTTAAGGGACCAGGGGGAAAAAGGCAGGACTGCCAAGGAGTTACTGCAGGAGGCCCAGAGCAGAAGTGAAGGGTCAGATGGCCTGGGTGTAGAAATATCCCAATACTTCCCAGCTCTGTGATTGTGAAGTTTCGACTCAGCCTGTCTGTGCTCAGGCACTGTGACGTAGGAATACCATTAGTGTCTCCTCAAGCTGAGTGAGAATCCTAGAGAATGTCATGGGCAAAGGGGTAGTAGGGCAGCTGGTATGGTCAGTGCCAGCTACCGTACCAGATATGCAGGGTACCTTGCAGGCTGCACACCAGTCTTTCGGTTTATCCTCTGGACAGACTGTGCTAAGGCCACCTACTTGATCAAAGTAGATGTGGGTTCTGCTGTTGATGTTGGTTGTCCCAGTGGCCCTTCCTGGTAGCCGTGGAGAATCCATCTTTCCAGTGGGAGTCAGTCGCTCGCACTGAAAGTTTGTTAATCCTTCGTGCCCTGAGCAGGGATTGGCATGAGCTGCCCACTGAGCTGGCTGAGCCTTCTTCCTAGGAGTGGTCGGAGAGTGTCTAGTTATAACAGTAGAGGCCAGTCATTGCATTAACAACCTCCAAATCTCAGTAGCTAGTCAGGTATGGTGGTGCACACCCGGAATCTCAGCATTTGGGAGACTGATGTAGGTGGGTCGTGAGCTCCCGGCAGCCTGGGCTATACAGAGGGAGACCCTAGCTCATAAACAAACCGAACAAGAAAGCAACTCCAAACACAACCCCCTCAATGGCCTAAGAGGACAGAGACTCACTCCCTGCTGTGTAGGGTGGTAGGTTGGGTATCTGCGATACAGGATGACACAGCACACCCTGACTTGTGGGTTACCCCACTATAGTGAAGGGTCAGTATCCCACTGCCATGACAGCATGGGTAGGACACTGACCCTCAGTTTAAATGAAGTAAGACAATAAAATTAGAAATGTCACCCTCTCAGCCACACTATCCACATTCCCAGAGCTCAGTGTTCACATCTGGCTAGCGACTGCTGTTCCAGAATGGACAGAGATTCCGTCCATCTTCACAGAACAGTCTATGGGACAGTGACCCTCTAGAGAGTCTTGCACTGAAAACCTAGTCTGTCAACTGGGAACTAACACACATCCTTTTTTTGGAAACTCTCATGGGCGGAGGAGTGCACAGTTACAATGTGGCCTTGAGGGTGTGTGTGTGGGGGGGGGGACAGAAGTATATGGAGAAATGTGGTGACTTTAAAGAGTGGGCCATTATGCCTCAGGGAACCAGAGGGGGGATCCAGGTGGACAGGGAGAAAAGGGGGACTAGGGAGACACCCCTGGGGCAGGCAGAAAGCAACCTGAAGACTAGAGCTGGTGTGTGTGCCTGTGACTACCCCCAGGCCTGATCCTGACCAACGTTTTGTCCCAAGGAGCATGGAATCCTGGGGCAGGGGCGGGGTTGAGGGTAGGGGCTTGCCTCACAGCAAAACACTAGGGAAACATCAGGAGGAAGTTAGGTTAGACTGACAGCCCTTCTTTTGGTCATGGGCCTTAGTAAGGCAAGAGACTCCTGGGTAGAGTCCAGTAGAAGCTGCTGATATGTGCTGTGGGGTGGGCACTGCTTTTTTTTGATGCAGAGGCACTGCTAAGATGACCTCTAAGGGACTCTGCTCCATTGAAGAACTGGCCCAGAAACTGGGCCTGGACCTCCCCCTGCCTTTCCTGTTCACTTCAGCTAAATAGATCAGCAGGGAAAGTCTGTTTGATTTTAATCTCAATGCAGGACACTGGAGATTACATTTTCCGTGGAAAATGTCAGCCATTGCCTAAAATAGGACTTTAGAGAAAATGCTAGAAAGTGTATTTTTAGGTTATATGTTTCCCTCTTGGATCCCTGAGGGCCAGTGGCTGCTTGCTGCTGTCCCTGGTTCAGCTGACAGGTGCAGACCCTAAACCTCCCCTGTGCATGGTCTGGGAAGAGTTCCCACAGGGAAAAAAAATGTCTGTGGGCCAAGAACATGTGGACAGATGTGAGGAACTGGGCCATTGTCAGGAAACGGAACAGAGAGGATGGGAGCCTCGGAGTCTGCAGTACAGATGGGGCCCGCGAGCTACTGAGGATGCTAACCTTCGAGTGGCCAAGGGCTGAAGGAGTCAGAGTTCAGAAAGACTGATCACGTGGGGGCTTCAGACAACTTCAGCTGAGGAAGAGCTCTGCCGAAGAGGGGAGTCAGTCGCTCAGAGCCCTAGCTCTGGGGTCCAGCCCCTGCCACCTGCACACAGACACAGTCACCCACTTGCTGGGGAACTTTGTTTCCACTACTTGTCCACTTTGATCCCCGGTCCTTATATATGTGAAAAAGCCCTGGCTCATCCACATGCCTCGGTCGGAGCCTAGAGACTGCTGGGAAAAGTTTAAGTTCCCAGGTACCCAAAGCAGCCAGCCAGTAATTTTACAGCTGGCATAAAGTTAATTTAAGAATTGTAAGTGGTAAAGAAGTTTGGCAGGCTGGGCTAGTGAGATGGCTCAGCGGGTAAGAGCACCGATTGGTCTTCTGAAGGTCCTGAGTTCAAATCCCAGCAACCACGTGGTGGCTCACAATTATCCATAATGGGACCCGACACTTGGCTGCTCTTGCAGGTTCAGGTCTCAGCACACTACTGTCTGTAACTCTAGTTCCAGGGAATCTGATGCCCTCTTCTGGCCTCTTTGGGCACCAGGCATGGATGTGGTACATTTGCAACACTCTTACATGTAACAAACAAAATAAAAATTAAAAAGACACTTTTTAAAGAAGTCTGGCTAGTAAACTGAGGCAGGTGCTACTGGTGTTTGGAGACAGTATTCTTCGCAGTGCTGGATGCGACTGGACACATGAGGACCATCTTCCTTGAGTTTGTCTAGAGTGCAGTCCCAAGAGGGACCCCAAGAAGGACCTGAACATGGCTGACTTCTTCCTGTTTAGAAATATGAGGGGTGTCCAGGGAGGATGGGTGAGTGGGATTTTAAGGTGGCCTTTGTCTGGGCATTATGAGGAACAGAGTCAGAGGAGCACCAAGAACCTGTTAAGGCGGGGAGGCTCCGGCCAGGGTTGGCAGCCATACAAGGAAGATCCATGTGATGATGTTTCAAGAACTGTGGACTCGGTGACCTTGGATTCTTTCTCTTCGCCAGGCCTCAATTTCACTTCTGTGAAAGGGGGGTGGGACTGGAAGTCCCCTTCCCTTCTGGTCTCATCTTAGGTGAGCCAGGCCATACTAGACTACTTAACAGAGTGGGGTGGAGTAAAGAGTAGCCCTTTTGTTTTGTTTTGTTTTGTTTTGTTTTGTTTTGTTTTTCGAGACAGGGTTTCTCTGTGTAGTCCTTGCTGTCCTGGAACTCACTCTGTAGACCACGCTGGCCTCGAACTCAGAAATCCACCTGCCTCTACCTCTCAAGGGCTGAGATTAAAGGCGTGCGCCACCACCACTCCCCCCCTCCCCCGCAAGGGTAGCCCTTGAACTTGAACATTGATTCTGTAACCTCAGAGCTGAGAGGACACATGAGACATGTATGGTAGGCCCAGTGTGCTCCACGGGAGGGGCTTCCAGATGCCGGAAGATTCTACTAGTAACCAATCTTCTCCTGTCTCTTCCTGTTCCCCCGGTGGCCTGGATCCTACAGAGCTCCCTACCGAAGAAGGTGAGGCATGGGTTGGGGAGGCTGCAGGCAATGAAACCCCTGAGCTAGACACCTTCGGGCTGTGACACCCCATCCCAGAGAGATGTCTTGAACCCTTAGCTGAGCCCTTCAGAACTTTGGCAGACTTTTCCTCTGACTAACAGAGAGAGAGTCCCTAAAAGTCCCTAGTTGTGAGTGGTGAGGGTGATAGGGGTGGAGGGGGAGATGACCAGGGACCTGGGCCTCACTCTCTCCTATTCCAGGGAAATCCCTGTGGGAGCTGGTGGTGGAGCAGTTTGAGGACCTCTTGGTGCGCATCCTGCTGCTGGCAGCTCTGGTTTCCTTCGTAAGTAACCCCTCCCTGCCATCCTGTGAGGTAAGGCAGGTCCCCACAGTACTCAGAGCCACAAGCTACTCTCCTCTCGGTCATAGACACTCCTCCTCTGGCTCTCACCTGAATCCCACTAATCCATTTATGCCCTGTCAACCTCAGCACCCTTGACATTTGAACCAGATGGTTTTAGTTGAGGGTGGGGATGGTCTCACACACTGAGCATCCCGTGGCCTCCCTATCAGGTACCAGCATCACCTCCCGGTGATGTGTCGAATGTGTCTTCAGACGGTGCTAGATGTCTGTTTAAAGGCCCTTGGTCTCTTTTTAGGTTCCTCAAACAGTCTTTAGCCTCCATCTTGGCTTTTCTTTCTTTGTGCGTTTCTCATTCTCACTGTCTAGAGCCCTTCTGGACCACAGTTCCTGGGTTCAGAATTGGAGGTGGGGAGGGAGACAAGGTCTTCCATGGCTGAGCACAAGGCTAATGCAAGGTGGGCAGGTATGATTCTTGTTCCTGGGGAGGAGACCTCAGAGTGTGGAGCCCCATGGTCCTGGCTGGGACTCGTTCTTCCTGTGCAGTGGTGGTGGCTGTCCTGGTCACTGTCCTTGTGCAAACTGGGACTCTCACAGAAGATAAAACAAACCCACGCATGCAGATGTCTAAAATGGCAAAGCTGAAGGGACGCCTCTACCCTTCAAAGAACAGAAGGAAGCACTGAGGGCCTGGCAGGGAGGTGACAAGTCCCCAAGAGTTGGGCCAAGAGGAGGTGGATGAAGGACTTGACCTGAGTCCCATGAAGGCTTAGACCCTGTAGTGGGAATAATGTTCCTCTGACTGGAGGACCCTGAACAGGAACCAACATCATGAAGGCTTGCTAGTGATTTCTGCTCAGGATATCTGGGCTGGGCGGAGAACTTTGGTTCTGACAGATTCCCAGGAGTATCTGGGGTTGCCAATTGAGAACCATAGTGAAAATCGGAGAAGACAGAAAGGGGTCTCCAGCTGCCTCTGCCCCCTCAGAGGTCGGTTTGGTTGGGATGAGAGTTGTGTCCACCACATCTATAAGGTGGGCATTCTCCTTCCACCAAGGTCTTCTCTCTAAGGCCTGGATTCCCCAGAGGAATAGACAGAATTCCGAGACTAAAAGTCAAGGGGCTCATCCCAGGGGACTCCTAACACAGTCAGGCTGACATCTCTGTCCCTGCAGGTCCTGGCCTGGTTCGAGGAGGGTGAGGAGACCACAACGGCCTTTGTGGAGCCCCTCGTCATCATGCTAATCCTCGTGGCCAATGCGATCGTGGGAGTGTGGCAGGTTGGAGGAGCCTGGGTGGGCTGTCTCTGGGGTCTCCCGTCGGCTAAGTGGGCTTCTTACTTTCAGGTCGATCTTAGGTCACAAAAGTTTTACTCTCAAGGGGAGACCTCCTGGGGCAGCAAAGGGAGACCACCTGCCTGCTTCTGTCCCGCAGGAACGCAACGCAGAGAGTGCCATTGAAGCCTTGAAGGAGTATGAGCCTGAGATGGGTAAGGTGATCCGCTCTGACCGCAAGGGTGTGCAGAGGATCCGAGCCAGGGACATCGTCCCTGGGGACATTGTGGAAGTAGCAGGTATGTCCAAGTCCTTCTCTTTTCACTACTTGACACGAGGGAACCTTGTTTCTCTCTTTGCTTCCATCTTGAACTTCAGAGGAGTGATTGTTAGAACGTCCCTAGACCCTGTTGGACAGATCCAGAGATTGTGGCCAGAGTGTCTGGGATCTGCCTGAAGGATCATAGTTCAGGACTCCACCTCTGGTCTTAGCTTTGTTTCTGGGAGCCCTCTTGGCTTTGCTGGGGCTAGGGCCCCAGGCCATTCTCAGCCTTGCCATTCTCCCTGTGCAGTGGGAGACAAGGTACCCGCTGACCTCCGCCTGATCGAGATCAAGTCCACCACACTTCGAGTGGACCAGTCCATCCTGACAGGTGAGCCCCAGGGGTTCAGGTAAAGTAGGGGCGGGGCCAGGTGATGGGCTTGTCTCCAGGGAGGGCATCTCATATCTCATCCTGTAATCAGGGGAATCCGTGTCTGTGACCAAGCACACAGATGTCATTCCAGACCCCAGAGCCGTGAACCAGGATAAGAAGAACATGCTGTTTTCTGTAAGTTTTTGGGATGCTTGGGGCTCAGCCTGGAAAGTAAAAAATAGGCCCATAGGAGCCGTGGTGGGATGGCTCAGCTGATAAAGGTGCTTACCGCCGAGCCTGATCCCTGGGTTCACGGGTTGCAAGGGGATGACTGACTCCCACAGGTTGTCCCCAACCTCCACACTCACATGGTGGCATATGCATGCTTACCTGCCACACACATAAACCAAAAACAAAATATAATGCGTTTTTTTGTTTGTCCCTTTTTTTTTTTTCTTTTTTCTCTTTTTGGTTTTTCGAGATAGGGTTTCTCTGTGTAGCCCTGGCTGTCCTGGAACTCACTCTGCAGACCAGGCTGGCCTCAAACTCAGAAATCTGCCTGCCTCTGCCTCCCAAGGGCTGGGATTAAAGGCGTGCGCCACCACCACCTGACTTGTTTGTCACTTTTTAAAATTTACTTTTACTTAGATTTTTTTGAGATAGGGTCTTACTATACAGCTCTGTGTATATATGTATATGTATACATATATTCACACACACATATGTATGTATATATGTATACACACATACACACACACACTGTAACCTGGAACTCACTATGTAGACCAGTCTGGCCTCTAACTCAAAGATCCATCTGCCTCTGCCTCCTTAATGCTGGTATGTAATTTTTTTTTTTTTTTATTTTCAAAGTCCTATAGCAATGGACCTCTTGGTTATTGATAATACATGCACATTTATAGTAATCATAACGCTGTGTTTACTGAGCCCTGCCTGCCTGGCATTCTTCTAAGTCCTTTAAACTTGATAGTTTATTTAACCCATACCACAAACTTGAAATAAGGTTGTCTGTATCTCGTTATCTAATATTTCCCAGCAAGGAAGCAGGCTAAGAGAGGTCATAGTGAATGAGCAGTGGAGTTGAGATGTGAGCTCAGACATCCAGGTCTTAGGGATTTCTCTTTCCTGCTAGGACACTGTGCCTCCAACTGGAGAGGGACAGTGCCTTAAGTCACTCAACGGAACTACTCCAGGCAGGAGAGGGTAACAGAAGTGAGAGGGGGAGCTACAATTCAGCTAGACCATGTGCCAGCACACTGAGGCATAGGGGGCTGAGGAGCATCCTTGGAAGTGAACACCTTGGGTCCTCAGAGCTTCTGCTGAGAGCCATGCCTGAGTTCAGGGCAGATGAGCTGCTTTGAACGGGGAGGGACACATGGGGGTGTCTGTGGCTTGCTGTGGGTCTTTGCTTTGGTTGTGGCTGACTAGTGGGGTAAAGATGCGTTGCTCTGGGGGAAGGAAAGGCAGGGTTGCCTGCCACTAACACCTGTACTCTTACCATCTCCACATCCATCCAAAGAGGCACCAGGCAGCCTCTAAGAAGAATGCATCTAGGGCCTCTGTAGGGCCATTTTGAAGAACAGGACACTGGGGTGTAAGGCTACCTGTCCTCTATACTAGGTAGAGGGCCTTGGAAATGTGAGTGCCAAGCGTCAGGCTTTGTAGATTCTTCAGTAAATATTTGTAAACTGCTTGCCTGAGATCATTGCCAGTCACGCGCCTTGCTGTGTGGCGACAGTAACTGTTTATGAGTCCTATTCTGATGGGAGACACGTGGCTGATGTCAGACCTGAAGCCTCCTTTGTGCCAGGCACTCTGCTAGGCGCAGGACATGTGGAGAACCTCTGAAATCCTTGTCACCATTGAACAGCCATCCAATAAATACCAAACTATGTAAGACTGGAAAGACCGACACAGAAGAGCCTGCTCTGGTTTGAAGTCAGGGATTCCAGGCCTTGGCCAGAGGCTGAGCAAACTTCTTTGTCCTTCTCTGGTCAGGGCACCAATATCGCATCAGGCAAAGCCCTGGGTGTGGCTGTGGCCACAGGCCTGCACACAGAGCTGGGCAAGATTCGGAGCCAGATGGCGGCTGTGGAGCCTGAGCGGACGCCGCTGCAGCGCAAGCTGGATGAATTTGGGAGGCAGCTGTCCCATGCCATCTCTGTGATCTGTGTGGCTGTATGGGTCATCAACATCGGCCACTTTGCTGACCCGGCCCACGGTGGATCCTGGCTCCGTGGTGCAGTCTACTACTTCAAGATCGCTGTGGCCCTGGCTGTGGCTGCTATTCCTGAGGGTCTCCCAGCTGTCATCACTACATGCCTGGCACTGGGCACAAGGCGTATGGCACGTAAGAACGCCATTGTGCGGAGCCTGCCCTCTGTGGAGACCCTGGGCTGCACCTCAGTCATCTGCTCTGACAAGACAGGGACGCTCACCACCAATCAGATGTCAGTCTGCAGGGTGAGTGACAGCTGGGGTGGGCGGGACCTGCTGGAGTCAGGTGCTGTTGGGCCGCCTGACCTTTTTTGAGGGGTAAGGGATGGAGAACCTGTGCTCTGTTTCCCGGTGGGCGGTGGGGAGCAGCAGATGAGGTCTTCCATGTGTAAACTCTGCCTCAGTGCTTGTCTTGCTATATCCCTGGGGCTCCGGGTCACTGCGGTATCCTGGGCAGGTCATTTCCAGTCTTGGACCGTAGTCTCCTCATCTGAGATCTACATCTGAGCCCTGCCAGGTAACTACCTTAGGGATCCAAGAGAGAGTCAAGTGCAGTCCCCATGTCATTGGACCCAGGTTTCTATCCTGCTCTGGCATGTCTGTTCACCTGATGCCTGTCACCAGATAGGCTGGCTCCAGTGACCTGGGAAGGGCTATAGGGCAGCAATTATTTATTCCTGGGCACTTGATCCCACATCCCAGGTCCACCGTCCATGTGTCCAGGGATTCTGGCTGGAGTTCCAAGGGACAGCGGTCCATTCTAGCTCAATAGGGAGAGCTGGGAAGATGGTGACAGCTGTGGCTTTCACATCTCCCCAGGCCCTCATCGTGCCTCTCCTGCCTCTGTGCCCACAGTCTGCCCAGTAGGCCGTAGGAACTGGTTCAGGACTCTTGAGACCCTACAGCCCCATGGAATTAATTCCCCCAGAGCCTCACATGGGAGAGAGGCATGGGCAAGATCTGCTGACCTGCGTCCTCTGACTAAATCCTAGCAGGATTTACCTATTCAGTGTTCCTTGGCTCAAATAAAGACCAGACCATGGGATGGGGAAGCGGCAGTGGCTGAGCATGTTGGATAATGGATTCTGCTTTTTAGAAGACTGCCCCAGAACAGAGAGGCGAAGGAAGGGATGGTACGGAGTACCTCAGGGTCACTGGCTTGAGAGAGAGCTTCCATAAATCCTTCTCAGCTGGCTGATGGACCAGGAAATGGGCTATCCTGTGAGGGGAGAGTGCAGGGAGGGGCTGGCTCTGAGCGAGAGTCGTTCTCTGGGGTCGCCTCTGGATGGGAGGAAACTATCTCGGAGCAAGATAATGTATTTCTTCCTTGAAGGTAGAGAATGTTTTTTTGTGCAGCCAGCCTCTGGGCCCACTTTCTCCCTATGCCACTGGTGGAGAAATGAGCCTTAAGAGATGGGAAAGGGGCTGCACAAAGAGATGGACAAGCGCTCAGGTATCCTGCTCAACCAGGGACTTCTCATGTTGGCACTGAAAAATGGGCCACAAAACCCTCAGGAGTCCCGAGCAAATGGTCAGTAAGAACCAGGTGCCTCTGGGCAGAGCAGCATCTCAGGTGCCTAGCCTGGACCCTGCACCACTCCTTCACTCTCGTGGAGAAGAAAGACCCTTGGGTGATTCTCGTGGAACTGCCTCAGATATCCTCCTTGGTCAGACTTTGTTTTAGCTGATGGCAGGAAGAAAAGCAGCCATCCATTAACCTGAGCCCACTTTTGTGTTCACAGATGTTCGTGGTAGCTGAAGCAGAGGCAGGCACCTGCCGTTTGCACGAATTCACCATTTCGGGTACCACGTACACCCCAGAGGGTGAAGTGTGAGTGCGGGAGTGAGGCTATGGTGGGGTCAAGTGGGCGGAGCTACCAAAGGGGCCCTTGGGAGAGGTTTCCTGGGGGCGGGGCCAATGCAGGCCATCACTCAGGGGCGGGGCCAGGCCCTGTGCTGATCTTTCACTCTCTGCAGGAGGCAAGGGGAGCAGACTGTGCGCTGTGGGCAGTTTGATGGACTTGTGGAGCTCGCAACCATCTGTGCCCTCTGCAACGACTCTGCACTGGACTACAATGAGGTTAGCCCCCACTGCTTTACAGAACCTCCCAGGTTCTGTTTCTCAGGACAGACCTTTTTCCTTTGGCCAGAGTCTCATTATTTTGGGTTGGTGGTCTTAGCTGCTTCAGTGGGTCACACCCCGGGAACACGATCACCCCTGTACACCCTCACTTCCAACCCTCCTCATTCTGCTCAGATTATTTCTGCATCCTTGCCCCCTGGGTCTCTTCAGGCAGGAGTGAGAGGCTGCCATGTAAAGAGGCTGGAAGGCCAGGGATGCCTTGGAAAGACGTTGGGTGGTGGGTAGGACAAGAGTGGACTTTAAAGAAGAAAGCGTAGCACTGGAAAGGCTCATTCTGCAAAATCTAGATGTGGCACACATTGAATGTCATTTGTGTGTCTGGAGCAGGGGGATGGAGCATATGGGAGGATGCTCCTGTCTTCCAGGAACACTTAGCCACGCCAGGTCAGCTCCCATGCCAAACCAAGGGCAAGTAGACAGCTACTGAAGGGTTTGTGTAGGGGACTGGTGTAGCCACATTACCTCTTTCAACGATGCTCTGTGCAGACAGCAGCACGGAAGGTTACAACACAGGAGCCGGGGGGCCCTGGAGGGAACAGTCTTGAGACTCAGCGAGAAGAACCTGGAAGCCCTGTGTACAGACGTACTTATATAATTCCAGCACTTGGGAGGCTGAGGCTGGAGACTCACTTGTGAATTCGAGGCCGCTCTGAGCACATAGCAAGACCCTATCTCAAAATAAGTAAAGACAGCAGGAAGCCCTCACTTCCTGTGCACTGTGACCCTCCAGGCTAAGGGTGTGTATGAGAAGGTAGGAGAGGCCACAGAGACAGCCCTGACTTGCCTGGTAGAGAAGATGAACGTGTTTGACACAGACCTGAAAGGACTGTCCAAGGTGGAGCGTGCTGGTGCCTGCAACTCGGTGAGTAGAACGGGGCTCAGCCTTGGCTGCATAGTCAGGGGTTCTGGGGTATCTGGATGTGAAAGAGAAAGGCATAGGTTTGGGGAGGCTTCAAGGAAGGATAGAGGACCTCGGGCACCTTGCAAGATGAATCTGTAGAACAGAGAGAAGAAAAGGTTGAATGTGTATGCAGGCTTCCAGTTGGGAAGTGCATGCATTTTGGGAGAGAAAGGTGCTGAGCCTTGAATGCCAGAGTCTCAGAAGTATAGAGTGTAGGTCACAGGAAACAGGAGTCTTCTTGAACAGCTAGTGAGGAGCAGGCAAGAGTTGACAGCTCTGTCCTTTATGCCTTGTCCTGCCTTGGACCCTGCAGGTCATCAAGCAACTCATGCGGAAAGAGTTCACCTTGGAGTTCTCCCGGGACCGGAAGTCCATGTCTGTGTACTGCACACCTACCCGTTCTGACCCCAAGGCCCAGGGCAGCAAGATGTTTGTGAAGGTGGGGGTCTGCCTGTGTGACCTAGGGTTATTCTTTGGATTTGGGGAGTGGAAGGGGGAGGGGGGAGCAATCTGGTCTTCAGTCTCTAAAATGCCTGAGGGAGTGTAGCTCAGTTGATCGTGTTTGCCTAGAGTACAAGAGGCCGTGAGCTTGCTCCCCAGAACGACATAAACCAAGGGTAGTGGTAGACTCTTATAATCTCGGCTCTTGAGGAAGTGGAGGTAGGAAGGCTGGTGAGTTTGAGTTCATGAGCTTGGGCTTCATGAGACCTTGTGTTAAAAAAAAAAAGAAAAGAAAAGAAAAGAAAAACAGATAAACAAAAAACCAAACTAAGCCCCACAGAGTGCAGTCCTGGGGAGGCTCAGGAAGCTGTGAGGCCCATTGGCAAGGTGATGGCTCTGGAGCAAGATGGCCAGCATGCCATGGGGAACTGAGAACAGTCTCCAGAGGTAAGGGGACCACAGACCTAGTTTTGGGTTGAGGGTTACTGCCTTGTCACAGGACTCTGGGGTCACTGGTGCTCCTCCTCTCCACAGAAAGGTACTCTATGGGAATGACAAAGTTGTACTAGAATCTCTCGGAAGCCCTTCTGCCACAGATGGTTGGTGGGGATCTGGTTGATACTCCTATTCTTTGGAAGCTGAGCCCTGGGAAGGGAAAGGAGCAGATCTCATGCCAGCCTTCCAGGGCCCCCTTCAAACCTGACAGAGGGATTCCATCCCTAGCTTTGTCTTAAAATGAAGGTCTTAGTACCCGTAAAAGGACAGGACTTCCATCCTGGGAACCCTGGTCATTGAGAGACGGTAGCCCCTGGGTTTTTAGGCTATAGGAAAGGAAGACACTACTCATGGGCTAGCCAGAAAGCAATCCTAGGCCCAGATGAGGTCCAAGGTGAGAGCCTGATGAAACTGAGGAGTTAGTCACCCCTCCACCAAAGCTGCCTTGCCAGGGTCACACCTGCCACACTGCATGCCTCCCTGCTGCTGTGGGACCCTTACAGAATGAGAATCCCATTGGTCTCAGGCGAGCAGGGAGAAATACAGGTTCCCATGGTCGATGCTGATCCCACCCAGACCTGCAAATGTTGTAGCAAGCCTTCTCAGTTGTGGGCTGGTAGAGACGGGGGACCACCGATGGTCGGCTGTGACCTTGCCTACCCGTCTGCTTTTCTCATAGTGAGGCGCAACCAGGTTCGCTTCTGCGTGCTCCCTTTGTTGGCCTTTGTCCAATCGTGGCTTGCAGTTTTCTCTACTGAGTGGCAGGGAAGGCCAGGGACCTGGCTTGGTAGAGTTGACTCCTCTCCTTCCCTCTGCAGGGAGCTCCTGAGAGTGTAATTGAGCGCTGTAGCTCAGTCCGAGTGGGTAGCCGAACAGCACCCCTGAGCACCACCTCCAGAGAGTATATCCTGGCCAAGATCCGGGACTGGGGCTCAGGCTCTGACACATTGCGCTGCTTAGCATTGGCCACCAGGGACACACCCCCAAGAAAAGAGGACATGAAACTGGATGACTGCAGCCAGTTTGTACAGTACGAGGTGGGTGCTTCGAGCCAGGTTCTTGCAGTGGCTGGGTGCACAACAGGTCAAGGACAGACTCAAGTTGTGCTTGCCTCTGCCTCCTCCCCACAGACAGACCTGACCTTCGTGGGCTGTGTGGGCATGTTAGACCCACCGAGACCAGAGGTGGCTGCCTGTATCACACGCTGTTCCCGGGCTGGTATTCGAGTGGTCATGATCACAGGGGACAACAAAGGGACAGCTGTGGCCATCTGCCGCCGACTTGGCATCTTTGACGACACAGAGGATGTGTTGGGCAAGGCCTACACAGGTCGTGAGTTTGATGACCTCGGCCCAGAGCAGCAGCGCCAGGCTTGTCGTACCGCCCGATGCTTTGCCCGTGTGGAACCTGCACATAAGTCTCGAATCGTGGAGAACCTACAGTCCTTTAATGAGATCACCGCCATGGTGAGGCTACAGGGGTAGAGCTTGGGAGCTGTTTAATTTGATGACGGCTGTAACCTAGTCTTGCTGTCAACCTTGACTCTACACTGATCTTGATCTCCAACTGTTTTTGTTAGTCACGTGCTTTACCGTTGAGGTGAACCCCAGCCCTTCGAGCTTCTTATTGTTTACATTAAGCTTAATCATGATATGTGTTTGAGTGTTGACCTGGTCCAGAACTGATCACAGACACTGACTCTGATTCCCCTGTACTGTTCAGTCCTTTATGCTGACTTCAATCTTGGCCTGGTCTCCAATCTTGGCTTCCAAACTTGACGATGATGTCACTGATCATGAGGACAATGACCTTGACTCTAACCTCTACTTTGTGTTTTCACCTTCAGCCTGAATCCTGTCTAGAACTTCTCCTTCACCTTGACTCTCATATGTATCTGAGAAAGCTGGACCTTAACTTGGGCCATAACCATGACCTCATCCCTGGATTGACTTCAGCTTTCCCCTCCAATCTCAGTCTCAAGGTCTACTCCATATCCAACCTGAGTCTCATGCCTGTCCTCAGTGTTGGTCCACCTCATCTCTATCCCTGCCTCCTCAGCATCTTTAGACCTAGGCTTGATCTTGTCCAGTTTCACCCTAGCCCATATCCCTTGCCTTCTCTAATCTCATTTTCAAACCAAAAAAAAAAAAAAAAAAAATTCTCTCTCTCTCTCTTCCTTCCTCCCTCTCTCTCTCTCTCTCTCTCTCTCTCTCTCTCTCTCTCTCTTTATACTTTCATTTCAATACAGGCCTCAAGCGTGTCTTGAACTTGTGATCCTCCTGCCTCTGTCTTACGAGTGGCTGGGACTACAGGCTTACTCTCAGAGCTCATTCTTGACCCCACCATTTCTTCAGTCTATCTGCCTGAGACCTTGGGGACATCCCCTAAAACTAGGATTGCTTGAGGTAAGAGGAAGTAGGCAAGTCTCTCAGGTGTGTCCTACCTGGCCCGGCCCACAGACTGGCGATGGGGTAAATGACGCACCGGCCCTGAAGAAGGCAGAGATCGGCATCGCCATGGGCTCAGGCACTGCGGTGGCCAAGTCAGCAGCAGAGATGGTGCTGTCCGATGACAACTTTGCCTCCATTGTGGCTGCAGTGGAGGAGGGCAGGGCCATCTACAACAACATGAAGCAATTCATCCGCTACCTCATCTCCTCCAATGTTGGCGAGGTTGTCTGGTGAGGCTCCATGCTCCCTCCTCCCAAGCCCCTGTACCAACTGTGTCCCCTGAGAGAGCCGGCCCTGGATTGTGGTGCGATTCAGCATCCTCTACCATCCCCCCCAGCCACAGTCTTCCTCTTCATAGCGTCTCCCGTTGAGACCCCTAAGACTGGAGAAGCAACTTCACCACAGGGCAGCGGGGTATCTACCTGTATGTGTGCATTGATCTGTGTGTGGATGTATAGTGTGTTCAGGTGAGAGGTCTATGCTTAGGAATGTGTGTGTACTCTAATGCATCATTGAGTGTAAACCCAGACAGGATGTCTAACAGAGTGTGCTTATGTTCACGTTTCTGTTTGCACGGGAGAGATGCCTGTTGGATGTGTGAGCTCACGCGTACTCAGTGCATGTGCACTCTGCCCCTTTGCACTTTTGGGCCAGCACGTGGGTGATTGCTTGTGTTTATGTATGACAGGTGTCAGGTGTTTGCACATCTCTGACACTTGAGCATGTGGTATGTGTGCATAGACCCACACATATGCCCTTTGTTAGGCCTAAAGGGCAGATGTATCTAGGATACTCATGTCCCTCACTCTTGGGCTGCAGAGGAAGCTGCAGAGGGCCCCTCCTTCAGCCTGGGGTAAGCCCTGGAGCTGGACCCTCTAGTGGCGGCTGGCCTGCTTGGGCTAGAGCCCATGACTCTGGTTTCAGCATCTTTCTCACAGCAATTCTGGGCCTGCCCGAAGCCCTGATCCCTGTGCAGCTGCTCTGGGTGAACCTAGTGACGGATGGCTTACCCGCCACAGCCCTTGGCTTCAACCCACCAGATCTGGACATCATGGAGAAGCCACCTCGGAACCCCCGTGAGGCTCTCATCAGTGGCTGGCTTTTTTTCCGCTATCTGGCTATTGGAGGTGAGCAGGGCTCCAGCCTTCAGGAGCATCCCTAGGTTTCCAGGCTACAGATAATGCAACTCAGTCAACATCTGCTGACAGACTCTGTGGGCTCATGTGACTGGAAAAAAAAAAAACTAGGCACGGTCTATGGCTCGATCCAGGCTGTGGTTTGGTCTATCACCTTCTACCTTTTCCCCTTCAGATAGGGTCTCTCACTAGCCTGGAGCTTGCCCTTTTTGGAGGATGGGGTTGGGGGAGGCTTAGGCTGACTGGCCATCAAGCTACAGAGATCCTCCTGTTGGTATCCCTACAAACCCATAGTCCTGGGGCTATAGCACACATAGTCATAGCTAGCCTTTTACATGGGTGATGGGAACACAAACTCAGATCTTCAATTGTATTCACCGAGTCATCTCCTGAGCCCTGAGAGACTTTGGATTAATTTTGATTTTTTGTTTGTTTGGTTTTTTTATTTGTTTTTTGTTTGTTTGTTGGTTTGTTTGTTTTGTTTTTTGTTTTTCAAGACAGAGTTTCTCTGTGTAGCCCTGGCTGTCCTGAACTCACTCTGTACACCAGGCTGGCCTTGTACTCCGAAATCCGCCTGCCTCTTCCTCCCAAGTGCTGGGATTAAAGGCATGTGCCACTACTACCCAGCGGGTTAATTTTTATAACAGTCACAGGCCTGTTTTTATTAGTACAAATTGGATCAGTCACTATGCCTAAGAGTATGGCCTATCAGGTTACCATTGAGGGTCTACCATTGGCACAGGATAGATGTTAGCTGTGGCTTAGAGAGGGAGAGGAAAATTCAGGAGATGGTTGGGAAGGGGATTTGCATAGCAAAGAACCTCAACTGCCTACAACAGTGACCTCTCTTCCCCCTACCCACAGTATATGTAGGCCTGGCTACAGTGGCTGCCGCCACCTGGTGGTTCCTGTATGACACCGAGGGACCTCAAGTCACCTTCTATCAGCTGGTGAGCAAGTAGAGACCAGACAGTTGGGGCTATGGATTATGAGGTTGAGGGAGTTCCAGAGAGAGACTCAGCTTCCAAGGCTGGCCTGCAGCTCTCCTTTCCCATCTCCAGGTGTGAATATCACCCTCCAAGTAGCTTGGTAGGCCCTGTCCAACATAGCCCCCAGCTCAAGGAAATATTACTCCCTGACAATCACTTAAGGGGTTTTAGGGCCAGAACAATGCAGACGGTGTCTTTCCTTTACCACAGAACCCCGAAACACTGAAGGCCCAGAGGTGTGAGCCCTGAAATGGTGGGACTTCAAGCTGAGGGTCAAACTGAGGAGATCAAAGGGAGAGAGCCAAATCGTCCACACCGTATTTCTCAGATGAGACCCACTGACCTCTAGAATCTCATGACTGGCAGGAACCTACAACCAAACAGCACAGTGTGGAGCAGCCTTAGTTTAGCTCAGTTCTGGGAATAAGCCAGCCCCCTGTCTGCTGCTGTCTGTCCTTCTGGCCCTTTGCTTGAAGCAGATGTCACAGAACAATGTACAAGGCTTGCTGAGGGAAATGTTGCCTTCCTTAGAGCATGCTACCTGCCTTATTGGAGAGGAGGCACCATGTTCTGGCACCCAGCAGCCCTCAAGCCCATGAGCCTTCCCTTCCAGCTCACCACAGTCCAGAGTACAGGTCCACCTCCTTTGAAGGCTATTATCTCTCTTGTCCTCAGCAGGGATCAGGTCATCCTTGATGACCCCAGCACCTCCGGCTCCCATGGTAGCGATGAACTGTGCCTCCACCCATCACTGTGTCTGTACCTATCCTTTAGACCAGGAGTTCTCAACCTTCCTAATCTTGTGACCCTTTAATACAGCTCCTTACATTGTGAGCCCCAACCATAAAACCACTTTCATTGCTCCTTCATTAACTGTAACTTTGCTATGGTTATGAATTGTAATATAAATATCTGATGTGCAGATAGTCTTAGGCGACCCGTATGAAAGGGTCATTTGACGCCTCCCAGTGGGGTCACAGCAATCCATGGGTCGAGAACAAGGATCTTTGGATCCTTGCTGCTTTAGAACAACGATCCCAAATCTCTAGTGATCTCCTTCCTCTCTTCTGAGATCCAACCCCATAAATGCCATTTACTTCCTCTGAGATTCTCACAGGCCCTGTGCAAACCCATAAGGCCCATGCCAAGGCTGTCTCCCCACACTGATCTCTCTTCCATCTCATCTCAGATCCACTGTCTGCCTGGTCACTGAAGCTGACACCTAAGAGTCCACATTAGACATCTCCTTAAGTCCCCTGTCAGCCTGATGGGATATTTTCTTCTCAGCAGTCCTTTAGGGCCTTCCTTTTCTCACTCAGTCACTTGGTTGGGAATTGCCCATCAAACACTCACTGTGGCTTGGGCACAAATAACTGATTATGGAAGTGCTAGTCAGAGGGTCTCTACGAAGAGCTGGCAGTCTGAGGGATGTCCTGAGGACATGGAGACTAATATTCAGGGTGGCAAGTTTTTCAGTGGGGAGTTTAGGCAGACTCTGTGTGTGTGTGTGTGTGTGTGTGTGTGTGTGTGTGTGTGTGTGTGCTATTTGTTTATGTGGGTACATGTGCACATGTGTACAGAGGCCAGAGGTTGACATTGAGTGTCTTCCTTGATTACTCTCAAGCTAATTTTCTTGAGACAGGGTCTGTTACTGAACCTGGAAGTCAGAGACTCATAGATGTAGCTAAGCTAGCAGTCAGTGAGCCCCAGAGGCCTGCCTGTCTCTGCCATCTTTCCAGCCTTGAGTTGCATCCTTGGGGATGCTCCCAAAAGAGAATACTCTGATTCATGACTTTTTAAAATGATTTTGTTTGGTTTTAAGTTCGTGTGTAGGGAGTGTTTTACTTACTTGTATGTCTTTATACTGTGTGTCCCTGGTGCCTGCACAGGCCAGAAGAGGGAGTCAGATTCCTGGAATTGGAGTTATAGTTATAAGCTGCCATGAGGGTGCTAGGAATGGAACCTAGGACCTCTGGAAGAGCAGCCAGTGCTCCTAACTACCAGGGTATCCCTCCAGCCTCCTGGTTCATGGCTTCTTAAACTTTTTCTGCTTGAAACCCCTTCTCACCCAAGAAATTTGTCTATGACCCCAAGCATATAGGTATTAAAATACATATACAGATCAATTACTTAATAATAATAAATCACAAGGAAATTTATTTTAAAATAATTCTGCAAACTGGGACCTTAATCCCAGCACCTAGGAGGTGGAGGCAGGTGGATTTCTGTGACTTTGAGACTAATCTGGTTTACATAGCAAGTGCCAGGCCAGCCAGAGATACATAGTGAGACCCTGTCTCAAACAAAATCAAAAGTGGGATGGAGAGATGGCTCAGCAGTTAAAAACACTGGCTGCTCTTATAGTAGACCTGGGTTAGATTCTCATCAAATGTGTAACAGCTCACAACTGCCTGCAACTCCAGTTCCAGGGGGAGCTGATAACCTCTGAGGGTACCGGACACTCATGTGGTGCACAGACATACATGCAGGCAAAACACCTATGCCTATAAAATTATATATCTATATATTAAAAACCCAAACCGGGGCTGTAGAGATAGCTCAGAGGTTAACAGCACTGGCTGCTCTTACAGAGAACCCAGGTTCAGTTCCCAGCAGCTCGTTGTTGCCTGTAACTCCAGTTCCAGGAGATCTGACACCTTCACACAGACACGCATACACCAATGCACATAAAATAAAGATAAATCTTTAAAAATCAAAATCAACAGTAATACCCAGTTCTCTGGTATAGATCTAATTTCACCATTTAAAGAGAAAAGTGAGGTGCATGCTACTGGGCTGGAGGTGTTTGCTCTCTCTGTTTTTATATGGCTTAGTACCCAGGTCCAGGAAATGCTATTGCATGGTATCAGGCTGGGGCTCCCACACTGATCAGCAGAATCAAGACAGTTATACCCACAGGCCAACCTGGTCTACAGATTCCCTCACTGAGACTCTTCCCAGGTGATTCTACATCACGTCAAGTCAACGATTAAGAGGAACCACCACACCCATCCTTAGTCATATGACCCCTTCAAAGGATCCAACCCAGTTTCAGAAGCCGGGCTGGGGCGGAGGGGGTAGCTCAGTTGGTAGAGTGTTTGCCTAACTGGCATGACAGCCTGGGTTTGGTTCATGGTACTCAGTAAACTGGGTGTGGGGCTGTAATCTCAGCTTGTAGGAGGGATCTAGCCAAGCCATAGTTGTCAATAGGGATTCTCCTGGGCAGCAGCAGGGGCTCATGCATAGAGCCAAGGGTACCCATCTGTCCCTGGACAGATCTCTCTTGAAGGGTTTATCTCTACTGCACAATGTCTGTTGCTAAGCCCTGACCTTAAAGATCTTCAGAAACAGACTTGTAAAAATATAATTCTATGCAGGAGACCCAAGCAGACTAACAGTGGTGAGTGGTCACACTCATTCCGAAGGTGTGGGAGAGAACGAATCAGATGTTCTCCCAGACATCCTCAAGTGTCTTACTGCAGGAGACTCTGATCGAGGCCAGTGAGCAAAAAGAAAGGTCTCTGGAGATGGAGGGTGGGAGGAGCACTTCCTTATGGCACTGACAGCTCGTTAATTAGAGAGGAAGCATTTGTTAAGGCTGAGCCCTGGCAAGCATTCTCTATGTCATAAGCAAAAAGCAGGGAGCAGAGAGCTAAACTAAGTAGGAGTGGAACCTTGCATGATGTCAGTGTCAGTTAAAGAGGGTTTTGTTAGCCGGGCGGTGGTGGCACACACCTTTAATCCCAGCATTTGGGAGGCAGAGGCAGGTGGATTTCTGAGTTCCAGGACAGCCTGGTCTACAGAGTGAGTTCCAGGACAGCCAGGGCTACACAGAGAAACCCTGTCTCAAAAAAAAAAAAAAAAAAAAAAAAAAAAAA
>JADRCD010212627.1:0-20607 GCA_019843815.1 Montemys delectorum
CTTCTTCCCCTCCCTCCCTCCCTCCCTCCCTACATCCCTCCTTCCTTTCCTGCTAGGCCCTTAAACTCAATAAGGAACCACTCTGCCACTAAGTTGTACACCCCCCTGCTGCCCTCCCCTCCTCCCAGTCTCTCATGTGATCTTTTCCATCTTTACACATTTGTATTTGTTTACTTGGTATTTTGGTATCTCTAAAGCCCTTTTATGCAGAGTCAGCTCTAGACTGGGATGGGCCAGTGAGTCTGAGAATAGGTCCCAATATTCAACTTTCCTTCTTTGCCACTGAAACCATGACATCGGTCAGCATTTCCACTTCAGGGAAGGATGGGATTCCATCTCTGAGCGGACCACTGGTGAATGAGCTCAGAATAAACACTGCACAATGCCCACGCCTCAGCCCAGATGCACACCTCACTGGCCCTCACTGGCCCTCACTGGCCTCTTGAGTGTGGAGAAACCAGGCACAACAGCTAGCACCTGCTTCATGCTGAGTCCTCAAAGATGACACAGGCTACTAATTTAAGGATGTAATTAGAAGGGAAGAAAGCCATCTTAGAAAACCAGTGCCATTTCATGGTTAGCTTCCATTCTTCAGGCAATTAGGAAGATGGAGACAGGTGCAGAAAAAGACAGAGTCCTCAGGTGTGTGCTCCCTCCTTGGAAAGGGGTGCCACTCTTTTTCATCTCTTAGCTTTAGTAGGCTTCCCTCCATCCCCCACCCCTTGGCCTATCAAGCCTGGCCACCCAAGTGTCCAAATCTCAGGAACCCACATGGTAGAGCTTGAGGAATTTGTGGAAACTGTTCTCTGACCACCACACCAGTGCACACTGTGCAATACACTAGTGCCGTTCTAGCTTGCACACACACTGGGTAAATGTAATAATAAAAATTTTAGAAAGTAATGCTATTTTCAGGTGAGTCAACTTTTCAAGGATAAATAACAATACTTTATATTAAATTTTTGTTGTTGTTGTTGTTGTTATTGTTGGGGTGGTATTTTTGAGACAGGCTTCACTTTGTAGCCTAGACTGGTCTCAAACTGGTGGCAATCTCCCTAACTCAGTCTGTTGGTTAGTTTTATGTCCACTTGACACAGTTAGGGCCATCTGAGAAGAGGGATTTTGTTTATTTGTTTGTTTGTTTGTTTGTTTCAAGACAGGGTTTCTCTGTATAGTCCTGGTTGTCCTGGAACTCACTCTGTAGACCAGGTTGGCCTCGAACTCAGAAATCTGCCTGTCTCTGCCTCCCAAGTGCTGGGATTAAAGGCGTGCGCCACCACTGCCCGGCTAGGAACATACTTTCAGAGCCAGGAGTGATGGTGCATGCCTTTAATCTCTGAGTTTGAGGCCAGCCTGATCTATAGAGTGAGTTCGGGGAACACAGGGCTACAGAGGAAAACCCTGTCTAGAAAAACAACAACAACAACAGAACAAACAAAAAGAAAATACCTTCATGGGACTGACCTTTAGGTCTTTGGAGTATTGTCTTTATTAATTATTAATTTATTAATCATGTATTATTAATGATTCATGTGGGAAGTCCCAGCTCACTGTGGGTGCTGGACAGGCAGTCCTGAGTTGTGTAAGAAGCCAGCCAAAAGCGTCCTCTGTGGCTTCTGCTTTGGTTTCTGCCTTGAGTTCCTGTCCCAAAGATGTCTCTCGCTGATGGACTATAATCTGTGAGGGAAAGCAAGCCCTCTCCTCTGCAGGCTGCTTTTACTCTCAGGTGTGTATCACAGCAGGTCTCATGACCTTGGAGGTCTAGGTTGTAAACTGGCCTGGGTGGCTCAACCATAATCCCAGGGGGTGGGAACCCAGGGAGGATCAGCCTCTGTACCTTCGGAGTTTAAGAGTAAGACCCCCACCCCCACCCCCTCAAAGGAACAAAACCAACACAGCTAGGGGCTGTCTCCACTGTGTGCTCCCTGTTTACCTGCAGGTTATTCCAGTGGGTGGAGGCCATATATATGGAAACTTGTGGTTTATGGGAGCAATGTGAATCTTCTCTGCCAAGATACAATTTGGGCCCATCTAGAGCAATTAGGAATTGGTTTGAAAGTGTTTGGCCTCTCTCCCAGGCCAGAGAGTGAGTGTCACGGCTGTGAGCCCAGTCTCCCTTGTGGCTGACTTTTTGGTTATGTATATGTTTTCTGAGAAGACCCAGCAAAGAAGGACTGGAAAAGTGATTCCAGTTTAATTACTTTGGCCACCAATTAAGGGGACACATCTAATTACGGCAGAGTGTTAGGCATCATCTCCAGTGCTTTCTTAGTCACCTAGGATTTTTGGACCACCCCACCCCCACCCCCACCTCGTGAAACCTGTAAAGCTCTAGGTAAGGAAAGGGGGGTCTTCCGGGGACTGGTCACACTGCGTGGGTCCAGGACTCATCAGTTTTTTTTCATTAAAATTTTTTTGTTTTACATTTATTTGTATGTGTGAACAGTGTTAATGTACTTTATTTTCTTTTTAAGTTTTTTTTTGTATATGTTTTTAAAAATAAACTTTATATATTGAGATACTGCTCATTGTTCACCATAGTCTGTCTTTGGGCTGCTCCTTAGAGATCTTAAATTTTTAAAAAATTAATCTTTTTTTTTTAATTCCTTTTATCTTTCCCTTTTGGGGGGTTGGGGTCCTTTTTCTGTTCTTTTTAAAGAAAGATTTGGTTTTATTATTTTAATTATGTGTATAGGAGAGGGAGTATGTGCAGGAGAATGCACAAGCCTGCAGGAGTCAGAGGTCAGACCCCCTGGAGCTGGAGCCACCAAGCCTGGCTTCTGCCTTTAAAAACAAATTCTTATCTCCTATTCTATAAATTTACCATTACAGAACAGTGTCATCACACACTGATTGTCAGAGCTGGGAGCGGCTGTAGCTACCTAGGGTGTAGGAACTCTAATCTGGCCTGTGAAGTGCTATTTAATGTGATCCAAATCTGACTGCCCAACTAAAATCTATTTATTTACATATCTCCTTAATTTTTCTTTCTTTTACTAAGTTTCAAATGATCTATTGTTATTTTATTGTGTGCAAGCAATGGCTGTCCCTCCTTAACAACATAATTAGACATCTTCACCCCGCCTGCCTCAGCCTCCTGAGAGCTGAGATTCAACAAAAGCACCCGGTACAACCTTCTTTTTTATCATCGCATCAATTAGAATTTCAAATGAGAAGTTGAAAGGTGGGCCTGCAGTGGTCGCTGGCTCAGCAGTTAGAGCGCTTGCTGCTGTGCTGTGCACCCAGGTTCAGTGGCCAGCACCCACATGGTGGCTTGCAGCCACCTGTGATTCCATTTCTAGGGAGCCCAAAAATCCTCTTTTGACCTTCCTGCGCACTGGTCACACACATTGTGCACATGGGAAAGCACTCACATTGATAAAAGAGATGTTTTTTGAGGTACTGAAAGCTAGGATGGCAGAGGCCTTCTGTCTGTGAGGCAGGATGCTGCAGGAAGCAGCTTTCCAGCTCTCGCCTCATTGGATTCAGGTTTCTTGCTAGAACAAAACTATCATTCTGGGTGGTTGACAGAACACTGGGAAATCATCCTCAGGTTCTGTAGGCTATAACTCAAATCAGGCTGCCACGAGGCCGAGCTCAGGGGAAGGCCCTCTTCATAGATAATTTCTGGACTCTTGGCTTGCTAGTCATTCCTGGGGGTCCCTCCAAATATTGTCACATTATGGATGTTATTTCAACAGGAATTTGGGGGACATGAATGCTACTGCAACTATTAATGATGAATTTTCATAAATGTACTTTTCCTATCTTCCTCTCTTTTTTCCCCTTGGTGCTAGGAAAGTGCTGTACCACTAAGCGATAACCACGGTCCCATTATTAATGTGTAGTGATTTTCAGAAACTTTTCAATTGTTTGAGCATTCTTTTTTTTTTTCCTCCCAGTTTTTTGAGACAAGGTTTTTTTGTGTACCCCCAGCTCTCTTGAAACTCACTCTGTAGACCAGGCTGGTCTTGAACTCACAAAGATCCACCTGACTCAGCTTTGAGCATTCTTTTATGATCACAGTATACTATTATTTTATGACAATAGTTGCATTTTGTCAATTTGAGGGGGGAATCTAATTATTTTATTTTTATTATTTTGAGGGCAATGTCTCACTGTATTTCTGGTTAGCCTGGTACTCATTATGTAGACCAGAGATCTACCAGCCTCTGCCTCGTAAATACTGGGATTATAATTCTTTAACATTTTACTTTTGGGTAGTAGTGGTACATGCTTTTAATCGTAGCACTTAGGAAGAGGCAGGCGGACCTCTCTGAGTGACTCTCTACAGAGAGTTCCAAGATGGCCAAGGCTGTCTCAAAAGAAACCCTATCTCAAAAAACAAGCAATTTTTTATTTTTATTGTATGTGTATGACTATCTTGCTTGCTAGTACATTTGTGTATTATTTGTGTGGAATGCCTGAGAAGGCCAGAAGAGAGTATCGAATCCTTAGAACTGGAGTATGGACAGGAGTATAATTCTTTTACTTTTAAACTCTGAAGTTGTGTTTTTATTTTTGATTTTAATGTAGTAAGATGTGTATGTGTGTATGTGTGTGCTTGAGTGTATGCGAGTGTGTGTGTGTTTCTTCCTAGGAATGGCATCTAGAACTTTACATATATTAGGCACACTCTTGACCACTGAGCTACACTCTCGGCCTAACACATATTTTGGGTGATGATGTTCTGTTCATCCATCTTCATTGCTTTCTGTTGTGTGAACTTGCGTAGTTATTAATCTTTTTGTGCTTTGTGTTTCTCCTATATAAAAAGCGTAAGTAGGTGATCTTGTCTCCCACCCTCAGGGATGAGATGTGCTCCTATAGTTCATGGGCATGGCAAACGGTGAATGTGAGCCATGACTGTAACTGCGTGGCTCCTCATGGCTGGGTGTGCTCTATGAGTTCACTATCCCTTTGATGCCTGGGTCAGACCATCTGGTTAGAATGAGTTGGGCACCATTTTTACATGCTGCAGCTATTCCTTCCCTGTTGGAGTTACCTATTCCATGAGTGTCACCAGAGCCTATGAGCGTCCTCAAATGGCCCTTTGGTTTCTTCTGTGCTTCCTTTGTCTGCTCAGACTGTGGATAGATGGGCGTCTTAGCACTTGTAGTTTACAGAAAGTCACCTATTCCAGGTCCTTCCAGCTTCTTCTCCTTCATCAGACTTAACTCTCTTCCAGTCCAACACTTCTCTCTCTCTCTCTCTCTCTCTCTCTCTCTCTCTCTCTCTCTCTCCCTCTCTCTCTCTTCCTCTCTCTCTCTCTCTCCCTCTATCTCTCTCTCTCTCTCTCTCTCTCTCTCTCTCTCTCTCTCTCACACACACACACACACACACACACACACACACACACACACACTGTGGACATACCCACCCAGGACAATCCATTCCTGCCTTTGTGGACATATTACTAGAAAACCTGGGTCATAGTAAAATTGACTTATGCAGTAACTCCTGCAGTTAGGACTGGAAGCAATGGGGAAAACGACCAAGGTGTGTTTGTTGCAATTATATATGTTTTACTACAGATACTCCAGGAACCAGACACAGAGGTGAGATCAAACATTCAAAGACTTCATTAAGGAGGTCCCTGTGAGGCAGTGTAGGGAAGGCTCTGGGAAAAGCCCCAGACAGACCCTTAGGAAATCTGACCATGAGTCCAGCACAGCACTATACAAAAGGCTCTCAAAGTACAGTGTTCAACTTCCTGCCATCTGGGGAGTTAGTCACTTCAGTTTCTGGCTTGGAACAGTCCCTAGCATGCCTGGTCCCTAAGCAACTTCTTTCTCCAGAGCTAGGAGCTTTGGGATACTCCAGTGCCTGCCATAAAGTCCAAGTCTCTGAACCAGCAGAGATTTTGACCAGCATAATGACCAATTTCATCAGGGGGCACCTTCGTGTTGTTAGGCATTCGTGCACACTGACATCTGGCTGTGCTGCTGGCCTTTGAGTGACAGGGCGCAGCCATTGTTTACTGTTTCTGTCTCCCTTTTCTCTCTCCTTAGCCTTCACTTCCCTGTTCCTTTTCCCTCCGTCCTGGCCACTCATCCTTTCCTGCTTCCTCCTTCCTCTCATTTTCCCATCTCCTCCTCTATCGTCATGCCTTTCTCATCTCCTTGTCTCTCACTTCTTCAGATGTGCACAGGCACAAGTGTGGTTGAGATGAGTGTGTGGATCATCTTCATCTATTTGTAGTATCTAAGCTGCTCGAAATGCTTCTCCTCCCACTCCCAGAATCCCTTGCTCCTCTTCTGCCTCTTAACTCTTCCTTGATAGGGAAGTTTACTTAGGTCCGTTTTCAATCCTGGTCCTTTTTAACTTGGGTGTGGGGTGGGGGTAAAATAGGGCATAAGACCTGGTCCCTCCAACCTCTCCAACTTGTGCAGCCTGATGGAGTCCTGAGAAACCAAGGCTTGGAGTTGGCTGGGTGTGACATTTTCAGATTCTTAGACTCTTCCTGATAATTCTAATCCACTAAAATTTGGTAAGGTACTTAGCCTTCATCTTTGTAAGGTCTTATAGGGGATCTGCACATACTGATATGCAAGTGCTCCTTGGCCGCATGCTGATCTCACAAAGAGGTCAGGAGAGTCCAGTTCCAGAAGGGTAAGGGTCATGGCAGGGGCATTATCTCCCTTGTAAAACTGGCTTTACGTACTGCACATGTTTAACTAATTCTCAGCTTGAATGACACACAGATAAGTCAGCAGGTTACCAAGGGCAAGGCTGACAGAGCTTACACCGGGACTTGAGAGGATGTGGTACCAGGGGGAAGCTTGGCTCTGTGGGTCTTGGGAAAGTGCTTCATAGTGAGTCTACTCTAGGTCTTCAAGGTCTTCAAGAAAGTGTTCTCTCAAGGGAGAGTGAGTGTGCGCGTCTTTATGTTTCTTACTTGACTATGGAGTCCTGAATCTCTGCTTCCTCTAAGTCCCTGTGGAGGGAGAACGCTATGGAATGTCACATAGAACTTTCAGCCTCCTCCTTCCTCTGCTTTCTTCCTTTTGTTGTTGTTGTTGTTGTTGTTATTATTATTATTATTATTATTATTATTATTATTATTTTGCTGTTTAGTTTATTTTCCTACTCTCAAACGGAAGCCAACAGACTGCTTACAAGCAGATGCTGGGAAGTCCTGTGTGGGTTATCTGCAGTCTAGAAGTCTAGAGGGCCAGGTTGCTGAAGCCGCTTAGTTCTTGAAGCTGGGAGATCTGGGAACAAGAGCTGGTGTGTCTGCAGGGTCCTGGAAGTCCTAGAGACCAGCTTCTTCCTTGTATAATGCAGGCTCATCCCCAGTAATCTCATGGTTTGTTCACACATCGCATCTTTTCCTGAACCTTCCTATTGAAAGGACCACGGTGGAAGCACCTTCACCAGGTTCCCCCGTCCTTAGTGATCATGGACTGACTGAACTGGATATGGCTTTTCCACTATAAAAATCACCCGTGGGGGAAGGAGCACCTGGGTCAAGGCCTCCTAGAGTGGCTCCCATACAGTTTCCGTCACTTGGTAGGTGCCACCTCACCTATAGCACCTCTTCTTGTGCACACAGTTTAGAGGTTGCCGTCTTTCTGCTACGTCTTGTTCCCCACCTTGCCCATCGCTGCCAGTTTCTCCCTGCCATTCATGGGGCTATGTGTTTACTCTTTGGCACCCAAAGCCACACTCCATCAGTACAGAGAGAGTCACTTCTAGCTAGTAACAGATCGTTCTCCAGTTGTTTCTCTGCTCCTCTCCAAGACTAGAAAGACCCAAGATCCTGCTTGCCTTTGCTAACTGATGACTTACCTGATGGGCATGCCATGCAGGCAGCTATGCCCTCTGGGAGCTTCACTCCAGGTGGGAGGGTATTTGCAAGGACTCTCCAGTACTGATTTTTCACCATCACCTCTGCTGCTGGCCCCATCTGTTGGGGTGCATGATATGGGATTGTTTATCTCCATTGTGCAGTTAGTAAATATGAGAGATGCACACTAGTTATTGCTCTCCATTCTTCTCTTCTCTCTCTCTCTCTCTCTCTCTCTCTCTCTCTCTCTCTCTCTCTCTCTCTCTCGCACTCACACACACACACACACACACACACACACACACACACACACACACGGGTTTCTCTGCATAGCTCTGGAACTTACTTGTAGACCAAGCTAGCTAGATTAAAGGCGTGTGTCACTACAGGTAACCTCTGCTTCTCAAGTGCTGGGATCAAAGGCCTGTGCTTCCATACCTGGCTTGTTTCCTCTTTTAAGGCCTATATGGGTGAGCATTTATAAAGTCCTCATCCGATGACTTTCACCTGACGTCCTTATTCATGTTAATGTCTAAGTGGTTAAAATCACCATTTTTCATACATTCTTCTACTGTATTAATGCCTAAATAATTCCTAAATCCAACATCATAGTAAAGATTTATCTATGTATCTTACATTTTTGTATTTTTGTGGTTGAATATGAAACTTAACTAAACATTTCTCTAGATTTATTTATTTTTTTAAAGATTTATTTATTATTATAATTAAGTACACTGTAGCTGTCTTCAGACACACCAGAAGAGGTCGTCAGATCTCATTATGGGTGGTTGTGAGTCACCATGTGGCTGCTAGGATTTGAACTCAGGACCTTCAGAAGAGCAGTCAGTGCTCTTACCCACTGAGCCATCTCACCAGCCCTCTCTAGATTTATTTTAACGGATTCAAGTAGCAGTTTAACTTAAATAAGCTAATAATACATAAGTGGATGGAAACCCCTCAACTCCCAAGCCAAGAGTCTTTACTGGGAAGTTCCTTTCCTCCCTCTCCCTCCCTTCCTTTAAAGACATTAATATGACTGTCTATTGTCCCCAAGAAAAAGATATTCACAATTCACTTTTGCTTTTTGGACAGTTCCTTTACATTTTCATAGGGCAAGCCAAAGTTTAACTCGGCATTTCAAACACGATCCTGCAAAGCTGAACCTGAAACCTCCTGGTCAAATTTGTTATGCAATAAAGTTCATTTATTTTCCTTATTTCATAGAGGAAATGCCTACATAACCTGTGCCTTGGGTGGCTTCAGGCTTTTGTGTGGGCTTCCCTGGTCTTCCATGTGTAGCAGGTGATGGCAAGCAGCCCAACGGGTATGTTGGGGACTGAACTTGCGTCCTCTGTAAGAGCAGTACACACTCCTAACCACTGAGCACCCCTCCAGCTCCTCTTATTCCTTTTAACCTCTGTTCTATTCTGTTCCATTCACCATTGTCAGAAAGATGTTTTCAAAATACATTTAATTGGGCTATTTCCTGGCTGAAGACCTTGCACTCAAAATCTGGTTTAACCCAATCCTAGAAATGGAGCTGGTGAGATAGCTCAGCTGGTAGGGCCCTTGGCCCTGAGCCCTGCAATCTGCGTTTGATCCCCAGAACTCACACGCAGCAGAAGAGAACAACTTCCAAAACTTGTTCATGCTTCTTCCACGGCACAGACCACCCCCCCACCCCCAGATAAAAAACAGAAATTCAGTCAAATCTGAGCGTGAAGACCACATCTTTGTGTAAGCTGCTCTCCCCAAGGGTCTTCTTCTTTCTTGAAAAGTTAGGGTCCAGCTCTCCCAGGGAAGCTCCTCCTTGCCTCCGCGCAAGCTCATGCAACGCCTGCCTTTGGGTCTCCTCCCTCTGTGTGATCAAGTTTCCCATCTTCCCTTTACTTTATTTATCTTTGTGTCATTTTCCCAACAACCAATCCTGAGCAGCCCCATCTCAATCCCAAACAGATCCTATGTTCCTCTCGATTAAGCTTGCAAGAACTGTACAAGGAGAGCCACCTGTGAGATAGCACCCATGGAAAAGTCAGAGACGACATCAGACTCGACCAAGACTTATGCCCAAGTGAAGGGGAGAGAGGGAATGTCGGGTGGGACCTCAACAGGGTATCTTCCACAGAGGTTCACAGGGCAGGTCTTTCAAACAAAGGATGCGTTTCCCAAGAACGCCCGCTTCGGTGGCCTGCGTGATCCATGCACAGTTGCTGCCTGAGAAGAGTCCATAGGGAAGTGTGATCTCTGTCATTAAGGCAATGAACTCAAAGCAAGACAGCAGAACCTTGGTCCACTCTGTTCTCTGTCCCCACGACAGACAGAGTCCCTTCCAGTACCCTTTGCCCTATCTCCATCTGCACTTGTCACACCTGCAATTTTATATTTACCAGGAAAGGTGTCATCGGGGCAGAGCCTGGACCCACCTTTGTCATTGCTGTCACTCAATTGCCCATCGCAGCTGCACACCCAAGACTCGTAGGCAAATGGCTTCTTGGTTTTCAAGATTTTTAAATAATATGTCCCAGCATATAAAACAAACAAACAAACAAACAAACAAAAAACACATCACATCAAAACATGAGACCAGCAAGCCATGTCTGCTATGATGTTCATTACATTTTTACACCTCAATTGGTGGACCAAGGGATTGGAGTCCAGTATGAAAAAAGGCATCAGTGTGTGAACAATGGGATGTCATGGCTGCTATCTAGAGGAATCTCTGGATGAGACTATATGAATGAATGGATGGATGGATGGATAGATGGATGAATGAATGGATGGATGGATGGATGGATGGATGGATGGATGGATGGATGAATATTTTCCTAGAGTAGGTTCTTTCCCTGGGTGGTTTACTCTGTACCTCTCACACTTAGACCAGCTCTGTGGAAGTTCCATAGACTTTGCTCAGTGAATGGGTAGACTCTGGGCTGAAGCTTTCTGTGACCTTGAGCATGATCTGCAGCCTTCTCATGTGTTTGCAAAGCACAGTTGGCCCAGGGCTTGTGCTTCTTCCAACATTGATCTCTCCTGATCAAATTTCAGCATCAACAGAACTGACAGTTGTCCCAGGACAAAGCTGTGATCTCTCAGGACCTCACTTTCACTATTTGTAAGATGAGAGATTTTTGAATAGATAATCACAAAGACTCCCAACTCTCTGTGTTCATAAGCATGAAAACAGACACTGCAAATGCATACACATGTAAAGAACAGCCTGGGGAGTCTGGGAATCATGCTGCCTAAAACATGAGTTACTTTGTGAAATTCACTTCCTCCTAAATAGGCATTTTGGTTATATACAGATTGGATCTGGGCAGTAGAAGTCTAATATTAAAACATTTAAATTATCCTAGCTGGGCATGGTTGTGTGTGCCTTTTATCCCAGCAGGAGCAGATGAGTCTATGAGGCCAGCCTGGTCCACAGAACTAGTTCCAGGACAACCAAGGCTGCACAGGGAAACCCTGCCTCAGCCACCAACTCCCCACCCCCCAAAGTTAAAATGTTTGTTTGCTTATATCCTTATTGCGCATGCATGCTCGGGTACCATGGTGAATGTGGAGAGGTCTGCGGACAACTCCACCTCGTGGGGGTGGGACATCTAACTCCCCTCACCCATCTTGACAGCCAGTGTCTTTACTGCTGAGCCGGTGTGCTGGGCACTAGGAACCTCTTCTTCAAAAGAGTCAAAGGGAAGTTTGCCTTTGTTCAGTCTGCCACTGGGAGATTGTGTGACTCCCCAGGAAGAGACCAGGTTTTAGGGTAGAGCAGAGGAAGGGCCCTCAAGAATGCTTCCTGCTGTGTAAAGGAAGTCTTCCCTTCCTGCAGGAACTTCCTTAAGCCCTTCTCTTACACCTGGGGGGGCCTTTTATTCTATTTATATTCCACTGCATTAATTCACAAATGCTGTGCAGACAAATCAGGGTGACATCCAGAGCCCCTTGTTTTCAGTTTTGTGCCCTTACACACTCAGTGACTGCTCCTCACAGCCCTGTGCAGCTGTGTGTCCTTACACACTAGTGACCGCTCCTCACAGCCCTGTGCAGCTGTGTGTCCTTACACACTCAGTGACTGCTCCTCACAGCTCTGTGCAGATGTGTGTCCTTACACACTCAGTGACTGCTCCTCACAGCTCTGTGCAGCTGTGTGTCCTTACACATTCAGTGACTGCTCCTCACAGCCCTGTGCAGCTGTGTGTCCTTACACACTAGTGACCGCTCCTCACAGCCCTATGCAGCTGTTTGTCCCTACACACACAGTGATTGCTCCTCACAGCCCTGAGCAGCTGTGTGTCTTTACACACTCAGTGACTGCTCCTCACAGCTCTGTGCAGCTGTGTGTCCTTACACACTAGTGACCGCTCCTCACAGCTCTGTGCAGCTATGTGTCCTTACACACACAGTGACTGCTCCTCACAGCCCTGTGCAGCTGTGTGTCCTTACACACACAGTGACTGCTCCTCACAGCCCTGTGCAGCTATTTGTCCCTACACACACAGTGACTGCTCCTCACAGCTCTGTGCAGCTGTGTGTCCTTACACACAGTGACTGCTCCTCACAGCTCTGTGCAGCTGTGTGTCCTTACACACACAGTGACTGCTCCTCACAGCCCTGTGCAGCTGTGTGTCCTTACACACACAGTGACTGCTCCTCACAGCCCTGTGCAGCTATTTGTCCCTACACACACAGTGACTGCTCCTCACAGCCCTGTGCAGCTGTGTGTCCTTACACACTAGTGACTGCTCCTCACAGCCCTGAGCAGCTGTGTGTCCTTACACACAGTGATTGTTCTTCACAGCCCTGAGCAGCAGTCACCAGTTGCCAACCCGCTCCCCTTGTTCACCTTTCCTGTTCTGTCTTAAGGGTTCTGCCCCATGACTTGCTTAAGGTAGTCACTGTGAGGGTTCTCCACTGCAAGTGACTATCTTTTTCCAGGTAAGGCAATTTGTGTGGATGGATATTCACAAGTGCCTCCTGCTAGAGATCCATCCTTCTATCACTTTTGCATAAAGCAACTTATAACGCCATTTTTATTAGTGTGTGCTATGTCTAACATTCTCTCTTCTTCCCTTGCTTGAAAATTTGGTTATCTTTGTCAATTATTCTTTCAAAAAGAATGGATGAGTAGAATAATGTCCCTTCAGGGTGACAGATCCTTGTTTTCCCATCTATTTAGTTTGTCTTTTGCTGTCTTTAACAAGTCCCTGCTCAAATCAAATCCCTTTCTTCTCTTTCCATTTAGGAAGGCCACCCTCTTTCCTACCCACTCCTCCCCTCCCCTCCTTCCTCTCCCTTCCATTCCCCTCCACTTCCTTCTCTTCCCCTCTATTCCCCTTACCTCTATTCCCCTCCCCTCCATTTCCTTCCCTTCCATCCCCCTCCCCTGCATTCCCTTCCCCTCCTTCTCTTCCCCTCCCTTTCCCTCCCCTTCCCTGCCCTTCCCTGACACTCCCACCCTGCCCCACCTCTTTCTTTCTTTCCTTTTCTTTCTGGAAGGTGGTCTATGTAACACTTTCTCTCCAGCATAGAGAAACTGAAGTTTGAGCTCCTATCCCTATTTTTTTTTTCTATGTACAGGGTTTTCCTATGTAGTCCTGCCTATCCTCAAACTTACTCTGTAGACCAGGCTGGTCTCAACTCAGAAATCCTCCTGCCTGTGCTTCCCAAGTGCTGAGATTAAAGGTGTGTACCACCACACCCAGCTCAGAAATCAAGCTTCTAATAATACAAGGCAAGTACTGGAACTGAGAAAGCTACTTCGGAGGCCTGGAGTGGTCTCCAGTCCTTGTCCCACACTGCCTGCTGCAAAACCTTGGGCAAACCTGGTTCAGATTTGTATGAACATGGTGTCTGAATCTGGCTTCAAGGGTTTTTCTGTTTTTGTTTTTGTTTTTGTTTTTTTTGTTTTTTGGTTTTTTTTGGAGGGGGAGAGGATTGTTTGAAAACTCTGTAATTTAACTTACGTAAGGTGGTTAGAATACTGTGGTAGTTTGAATAAAGATGGCCCCTTAGGCTCATGTATTTGATGCTTAGTCACCAGGAAGTGGAACTCTTTGATAGGATTAGAAGAATTAGGGGATGTGGCTTGTTGGAGGAAGTGTGTCCCTGGGGGTGGGCTTGAGTTTTCAAAAGCTCTTGCCAGAGCAGCTTCCTCTCCCTCTCTGCCTATGGGTCAGAGTGTAGCTCCAGCACTACCTGCCTGCCGCCATGCTCCCCACCATGATGATAATGGATTGAGTCACCTCTGAAACCGTAAGCAAGCCACCAATTAAATGCTTTCTTTTTTAAGAATTACCTTGATCATGACGTCTTTTCCTGGCAATAGAACGGTGACTAAGATCCAGTCCACCATGGGAGGTATTCCACAAGTTGTCTAAAACCATTACCAAAAATTGTTCTAAGGATGGAAAGGCAAATAGATGTAGAAGTTCCCTCTACCTGTTTCAAGTAGATTAGATTTTGGTTTACACACACACAGCTCTCAGGTTATTGTCCTAATGAATTATTTCCACTTGAAACATACTCTTATCCTTTTCTTCCCAATTCCTGGCGACTTCCCAATTCCTGGCAACATCTTTCTTCTATGGTGTTTTGCTACACTTTCCCTTTAGTTTTATCCTTTAACCCTTTCAACCTTGAACTAAAGTGTGTTTCAGGCACTAGGAGTGTGGGTGGAGCACACACTCTAACCAACGGGTCTATAGGATTTTGTGTCTGTCAGTCTTTCATCACTGTGACAAAATGCCAGAGCATTTTGCGGCTTAAAGCAGCAAAGGTTTACTTTGAAAGCAGTTCCTGAGTTTATTAGCTCAGCTTGGCTCCATGGCTGTGAGGCCTGTGGCAAGGCTGAAGATCCTGACAATGGGGCACACAGTGAAACAAAGCTCACCTCTTGGAGGCTGGGAAGGAGAGGAGGTGGGAGGGAGGGAGACCGAGGACAAGATAAAACCCTTCAACTGGATTTCGTCTCCCACAATGACTCTGGCTCAAGTTGTCATCTGGGTCACAGCCTTTGTTATTGACAGTCCTGGACAGTCAGGGACCCAGCTTCCCAGCACTGTAGGGCAGTTTTCTCTTGCCAGAGCTAATGAGTCAATAAAGGGATGGGAGGGAGATGGATTTCCTGATTATGAAAGTGGCAAATTTTTGCTGCGTTAGATCATAAACTGATCCTGGTGCAGTGTGGGAGGGGGCTCCATACCGGTGTGAACAGTAGATAGGTGACCATGGTACAGAGGCTGCGAGAGAGACAGTGAAACAGCCCAAGTGTCAGGTGGCAGCGGTTTGGATCAAGGTGCTAGCAGTGGGGGTGGAGAGAAGTGGGCAGCTCCTGCAAATAGTCTGCAGCTGAAATTAGTGGGATTTTCTAATGAGGTGGGTATAAGAAACTAGGAAATCATGGATTCTAAGTGCAACCACCGGCAGGCCAGAGCTGCTATCAAAGGAGACAAGGAGTGGGGACTGGGACCTGAAGGGTGTGGTGTTGGTTGAAGATAAGATTTTTGGCTTTCCCACCTTGCTCTTTTCTAAGCTCTGCATCCAGTTAGAAGTCACAGCTCTCTGATTAGTCTCTGTTAGGAGCATCACATGCATTTCTCTCTTTTAATCTAACGCACCTCAGAGGAGGAAGCAGAGGTGTAGACAGGTGAGAGCTGGTTAGGGCTGGGCTCAGGATCTGAATCTACCACCATCTCCTGCACCATTTTTTTTTTTTTTTTTAAAACAGATTATGGATACAGTTTCAAAGGTGTATATTAAAAGTGTCTTGAGCATTATTGCTTAAGGCTCGTGTGGACTTCTAGGAGTGTTTACCAGGGGAGCTACGTACATGCAAGGGAGGGCACTTAGGAGTAGGGTGGAAATCGGTGCTTCTGGAGGGAAGCCAAAGGCAAAGGTAGTGAGTGACTCCACAGGCTTGGGAACCTGAGGTAGATCAAGGAAAGTTGTGTGTGGGGGATGAGGGAGGGCCACGCATGGACACTACTAGATGGTTTTGTTTCGTGGAATGTCACTTTACTGGTGTCTTTGGTGGGTCCTCTTAATGTTGCTGACAATCTTTGTGTAATGAAAATCTAAAGGTAGATCATGTAATAATGGTACACATGCTTTTGGAGCTCTGGCAAGGGAACATTCTGAGGGACTATAGACTGAGACTATCTACGGATTGAGAGAGAGAAGAGAATCTGGGACCCGGGCTAAGGCATGGAGACAAGAATGGGTGTCTTCCAGGCAGAATGTTGTCTTGAAGGCATGGTGGAGAAAATGGTTTAATTTCCCATATTAACCAAGTAGAAGGCACAAATATTGAAAAGTAACTGGGATTAGATAATGATAATGGAGAATAAATATCAGCTGAGGGGTCTGGACAGTGCTATAGGTCTGTAGGCCATGCCCACACCACATTCTAGAAAATGGTGCTCCATGAAGATTATTTCACCAGATTTCCACCCATCTGAAGAGGAGGAAAGTTCTGGAGAGATTAATGAGAATGTCGAGAAGGGCAGTGACGGAAGCCATCGTGATGGATTTGATATGGTGACTGACTTAATACAGTGGACGCACGTCATGTGCTGCTGCTTCCTAGCTCCTCAACAAAGTCTTGTGTGTGAAGCTCTCCTTATCTCTCCAAGGCAGTGGGAGGACTGTCCCTGACCAGGGATCCAGAGTCTGGATGCTGACTGGCTGAGGTTGCCTAGTTCCCTTCACCCCTGCCGCCTGGGACTCAGTGCCTCACCTTGCTGCCTGCCCCATGTACAGAGAAAACAGAAAAGATGGCGGAAGTGACCTGAGCTCTGCACTCTGCTGTCCCCAAAGAGGGACCCAGAGATCAAGTTTCCATTTGCTGAGAGCTCCATGTGCAAGGTTACCCTGATTCTTGGGTTTAGAAGATTACAAAAGAATTGACAAGATTCTTCATTGACAGAAGCAAGCCAGGCAGTGGTGGTACACACTCCCAATCCCAGCAGTTGGGAGGCAGAGGCAGGCAGATCTCTGGGTGTAAGGGGTTGGTCTACGGAGCGAGTTCTAGGACTACACAGAAAAATTATGTCTCAAAAAACCAGAAAAGGAAAAAAAAAAAAAAAAAAAAAGAAGGAAAAAAAGCCTTGAGTGAAGCAGAATTAGTATTGGCTGGTGAATAGTAAGCGTGCTCGCTCGCTCGCTCGCCTTCAGAAGGCATTCCTCAATGGTGAGTGCTGCTCTGTGCACTTTCATTTCTATGTTTTCTATAGTGTTCTGAAGAGTGAAAATGGGCACTGCACAGTTAAAAGGGAGAGCATAACAGGCCTTTGCTCTAGTAAAACAAACAAACAAACAAACAAACAAAAAACGTGAGGAGAAATTGTGATTTCCCCCTATTTGTCATGCAAGGATTCACCAAGAGTTTCCTGCTAGGGGAGACACCCGGTAAATTCCTAAAGTCACTAATGAACTGTGCCAGGAAGAGATGTGATCAGCAAGAAGGTGTTGGAAGAGTCGAGAAAAATCTCTGCAGTGAATCAGGCCACCGTTGCCTGCTAAATGTTAGAAATGAGCCAGTGTGCTGGCCCGTATCCTCTTCCTTAGGAGTGACAGAGAAAGCCGCCTTTGTCCCTTTCGCTGACAGGGCCTTTCAAGGCCACTTCAAGTATGGCTTCCTAGGATTTGGTGGTTTAGTTTCAGAGTTAAATCTTATGATGGCAAAGCTACACACAGCCAGAATCATGCTTCAACTTTTAAATGTTAGAATTTTAATGTCTAAGTCTTGACACATCTGTGGTACAAGACTTTACTATTTTGCTGAGTGTTTTGGGAAAGCGTGTGTGATACCCAGCTCTCCACAAGTGACTGGACTTCCGGTTTTCTGTTTGACTTTCTCAGTGAAACATAGGTGAGGGCAGCCCCACTAGGCAAGTGTGTGGGAGAGGACCCAGCTCTCTGCCAGGCTGCACTTTTGCCTACAGACACTGACTTCCAGCCTGCATGTCTAACTTACTGTCTGTCACAGTCATTTTCCACAGAGTGAGAACGCCATGCTTCTTTTAGGAAGACAGTTGGGTTTTTTTTTCCTTCCTATCGGACTTTCCAAAACTTACGTCTTTTATAAAAACGTCCATGCTGAATGATGAAATATATTCGTTTCAAAACTGTTTTCCTTCTTTCTTCAAGGACCAGCACACGTGTCCCTGTCATTCAGCTCTGACTTCTCACACTCTTGGCCACTGCAGTGGCACTCCATCCTGCTAGGCACTGTGGGTCACAGGGTCAGTCCCTCACCCTCCATGTTCAGCAGCAGTACCACCTATGGTGCGTTCAACAGATGCTTGTGGACTAGCATTAGATGAACAAATCTTGCTTCGTTTTGTTTTTTTTTTTGAGATGGTTTCTCTGTGTAATAGAGCACTGGCTGTCCTGGATTCCCTTTGTACACCAGGCAGGCCTTGAACTCACAGAAACCCACCTGCTTCTGCCTCCTGCATTCTGGGATTCAAGGTGTGTGCCACCACGCCCAGGTTAGATTAATAATTCTTATTTCTTTTTAAGTAATGATCTTATTTTACCATTAATAAATAATAATTAACTCTAACAAGACCTGAAAGGCACAGAAACTTGATAGGAACACCAGAGCACAGTGGTGGCAGGACCACTTACTCTCAGAGCCCTGCATCCGCCCCAGTTATCCATTATTTCCATGATATTTCGAGGCCGGCTGGTGGGCTTTGCTGTCCCTACTTAAGAACACAGGTGTCCACTCAAGCTTTCCTTCACCATGGGCTACTAAACAAGCAGTCACCTCCAGAGCTGTGTCAGTAGGCATTTGTCTCATGCCAAAGTAACTCAATGAGACACTTTAAACCATGTTACTTGCAACAGAGTTGGCACTGCCACCTTGATGTCATGTGACCGTGTGTCTACCGAGCTGTTACTTGAAGACAGAGTATCGTTCTGCTTCTGTTCCCTTTCAGTGAGTAAGACAAAAACAGCAAGCAAGTGTCAGAGTTTCTCCAGACTCAGTTCCTTGACACTTTGTATCCTGACGTGCATGGGGAGCTGTAAAGACTGTGGTCTTTGGGAATATGAGTTGCTGTTGTCACATTGACCTTAAGTCATTGCTGCTTTACACAAGGTTGACCTGGTTAGAACTGATTCACACTCTGTCTCTTAGGGAAATTCTCCCTGTATGCCAACAGTCTCCTCATTGGGCTTCCTATCATGACACTTCCATATATCTCAGTATAGTAGACTCCTGGGCTTCATCAGTAGTGTCTACTCCATCACTGCACATCCATAGCTCTATTACAGTCTTATCTGTATGTAACGGTTCTGTTTGCCAAGTAGCTTATGTTGCTGTTCTAATTAAGAGATTTATATTGGTCTATAATTTGCTGGGAATTCCAAGCAAGATTAAATTTAATAAAACAATTTGAATCATTAACCTATTACCTATACATAATTGATGCTTTAAATTAGGATTTAGTGAAAAGAAAATTCTTCCCTCACAGGGTTCTATCCTAGTTCTCATTAATGAAGAATAATTAAATGACTCAGAATGATCAGATGCAGAGAAAAGAATTTGGAGGAGACTAACACAAACTAAGTAGATATACTGTACTAGCTGGTTTTGTGTGTCAACTTGACACAAGCTGGAATCATCAGAGGAAGGAACCTCAGTTAAAGAAATGCCTCCCAGGAGATCCAGCTGTAAGACATTTTTTCAATTAGTGATCTACAGGGGAGGGGCTAGCCCTTTGTGGGTGTTACCATCCCTGGGCTGGTGGTCCTGGGTTCTATAAGGGAGCAAGTAAGCAAGCCAGTAAGCAGCACCCTCCATCAGCTACTGCCTCCAGGTTTCTGCCCTGCTTGAGTTCCTGTCCTGACTACCTTTATGAACAGCGATATGGAAGTGTAAGCTGAATGAACCCTTTCCTGCCCAACCTGCTTTTTGGTCATGGTGTTTCATTGCAGCAATAGAAACCCTAAGACATATACTAACCTTGGAAAATATTTATTTGTGTGTGTGTGTGTGTGTGTGTGTGTGTGTATGTTTATCATGTGAGTGGAGTATCTGGAGAGCTACTGATTCACCGAGAACTGTAGTTTCAGACAGTTGTAAGCTATCTGATGTAACGGCTGGGAATTGAACCTGGTCCTCTGGAAATGCAGTAAGCACTCTTAACCATTGAGCCATTTCTTCAAGTCCAGGTTACCTTTTAAAAGCTATTACTCTTCATGCACAGTGAAGGTGTAAGTCGAGGCTTTAAAAGTGCAGCGTGATGGTCATTTCAGCTTTAACATGCCTTACTCTGGGCAAATACAAATCAGGGTAACCACGTGACGTGTATAGTGTCAGTGGAAAACCGTGAAAAGTTTCCGGGCAACAAGCCTTACATTTCTCTTGCTTTTTACAGTAATAAAAGACTAGTGGCCTTGGTGCCCATGCCCAGTGACCCTCCCTTCAACACCAGAAGAGCCTATACGAGTGAGGATGAGGCCTGGAAATCATATCTGGAGAACCCCCTGACTGCGGCCACCAAGGCGATGATGAGCATCAACGGGGACGAGGACAGTGCTGCTGCCCTGGGCCTTCTCTACGACTACTACAAGGTGGGTCCCTCCAGCCAGCCCCTCCTCCCCGCCTCTAGGCCTCATTGCACCTTTGGCCAGATAGAACAGTCTTTGTTCTAGGTCAGTGGCCTTAGGCAGTTGTTTTTGGTTTCCTCCCCATTCCTTCCCCTCTCTCCTTATGAAACCCAACTTCATGTCCACAGAGGAGTTGTAATTTGGGGATTCTCCCTCTCTCTCTCTCTCTCTCTCTCTCTCTCTCTCTCTCTCTCTCTCTC
>JADRCD010212627.1:20617-34275 GCA_019843815.1 Montemys delectorum
CTCTCTCTCTCTCTCTCTCTCTCTCTCTCTCTCTCTCTCTCTCTCTCTGTATGTGTGTGTCTCTCTCTCTCTGTCTCTGTCTGCCTCTTGTGTATGTGCTCATGCGTGTGTGCCTGCCTACCTGCCTGCCTATCTGTCTGTCTGTATTTGTGTCTGTGTGTCTGTGTGCAGAAGCCAGAAGAGGACGGCTGGCAGATCCCCATGAGCTGAAGTGTTATTTACCTACTGTCTGTCATTTTACTTCCTGGTTAGGAGCTCACTTCATGTGGCACTGCCATGATCAGTTTAGCTGTCAACCTTTACTTGACTCTAGATTTTTCAGTTTAATAAGAACCATCCTGGTGCCTCTATCACTGCTTTCTGGGGCTTATTCCAGTGAGTGTGTCGGTGAGGGGCTTTCAGACAATCCAGTCCTGACTGCTTCCCTTTGTTTTTATTTTGGAAAAAGTCCTTAAAAGTCCATATATCAGGAGAAGAAATACTGGTCACACAGTAGTTTTTAAAGAAAGTATGACTCAGGAAATTAAACAAGAAACAATAGTGGATTTTAAATGTAAAGTATTATGACCTGCCCTGTGGGAACGGTTAAGTGCAAAATGTCAGCAGGTGGTATTCAACAGTTAAGGACTGGTCGTGGCTGTAGATACTTCCAGCTAATGCTGGGAGCTGGCAGGGTGCTGGGATAGTGAACCAAGAGCTGACCTCCTCAAACCCCCACCCCCTTGTAGGGGAATTAGGTTTGGACAAAACCAAGAACAATTTGACCTTGGGTCTGTTTCCTATTGCCTCACTTAAGACAGAGCAAGGTCTGAGGGACAGGTCTTAGGGACTTACAGGTAGGGCCCACCAAGGCATTTTAACTGGGCTCGCTATTACTTCAGATAAATACATTATTATTGTTAGAAAGTGCTAGATTATTTCACTGGTACCTTTGCTGGTCTAGATTGTTTTCCCCCTCCATAGCTGGAGAGGATGTGTTGTCAAATACTGACAGACAGGTGGGCACATCTTTAATCTCAGCATTTAGAGGCAAAGGCAGAGAGATCTCTGAGTTCAAGGCCAGCCTGGTTTTACATAGAGAATTCCAGGACTGTCAGGGGCTACACAGAGAAATCTTGCTTTGAGGGTAAAACAAAAGAAAGAAAGAAAAAAAAAGAAAATCACAAGAATAGCTTTGAAATCTGAAATGAAAACATGTTGAAGTTTATAAAGAATAGTAGAGACAGAGAACTCATTAAATCAGAAACCAGAATGCTCTTTCTCAGCCCCGCCTATTCCCGGCACCACCAATCAGAATGCTTCATTCCCGGCCTCGCCCATTCCCAGCATCACCAGGCTTCTTTTCAGACTGTAGCTCTGAGAGAAATAGAAAACCTCTTTTTTAGCTTCTTTTGTTTGTTTGTTTTGTTGTTGTTGTTATTGTAGTTTTTTTAATGACAGAAAAGTAGTTGAAATGTGACAGTTTTAGCAATTAAAATCTATTGATTCATCATTAAACTGTTCCTGTTTTAAATATTCAGGTAATGATAATGTCAATTTTTTTTTCTGACTTTTATGGTCAATATGACAATTAATAGTTTTAAAAGGCTTTAAAAAAATATATTCATGTTTTTCTTTAGTAAATTTACTTAATGTGTGTGTGTGTGTGTGTCTGTGTCTGTGTGTGTGTGTGCATATGTGTGTGTGTGCATATGTGTGTGTGTGTCTGTGTGTGTGTGTGCATGTGTGTGTGTGCATGTGTGTGTGGTGTGTGTGTGTGCATATGTGTCTGTGTGTGTGTCTGTGTGTCTGTGTGTGTCTGTGTCTGTGTGTGTGTATGTGTGTGCATATGTATGTGTGTGTGTATGCATGTGTGTGTGTGTGTGTGTGTGTGTGTGTGTGGTGTGTGTGGTCTGTGTTTGTGCTGTTTTGCTGGCCCTTAGGTGTCTGGCTGCTTATTCCATTTCTACCCCAGATTTACAGTGAGAATGCTGAATTACAGATGTGCGCTTCTGGATCCAGCCTTTGATGTGGGTTCTAGGACTCAGCTTAGTTCCCAGGCCAGTGCTGCCCCTTTCCCCACTTTGTCATCCCCATCCCACCCCCGCCCCCTGCCCCGTTGCTCTTTAAAATAGACTTTGTTTTTGTTGTGAAATGGCCATAATTTTAAATACTTGATTTTGGTGGCATATTGGGTTTGCATTAGTGAAAAAGAGAAATGTACCTTGAGACACAATTAATTAGTAATTAGTTCACAAAGGAACATATTTGGTTTACCACAGGGTCAGGGGATAATTGAGCAACTGAATATGGGCAGTTGCATTCCATACTGGGTACGTTATCTCCTCCGTATACATTTGTAGACATCATGATTCAAGTACAATTCTGGCTGTAATATTTGGAGATGCAACGCAGAGAGTTTACACAAAACTGATACCCAAATCCACTTTCTCCTTGTTAACTAACTGTCTCCTAAGTCATATGGTTCCTTACATTGCATACAAGGTTTGCTATCTTTTTGTTTGAAACATTTTAGTGCCTAAGAAAAGATCTAGTCTTTTTATTTTTTGTTTGTTTTGTTGTTGTTGTTGTTCTTGGTTTTGTTTTGTTTTGTTTTGTTTTGAGGCAGGGTCTTTCTACATAGCTCTGATTGTCCTGGAACTTGCTATGTAGTCCAGTCTGGCTTCAAAAATTCAGAGATCCACAGCCAGGGCTATACAGAGAAACCCAGTCTCGAAAATCAAAATAAATAAGTAAATAAATAAATAAATAAATAAATAAAATCAGAGATCTTCCTACCTCTGCCTTCCAACTGTTGGGGTTAAAAGTGTTTGCCACAAAGCCTGGCTAGAACTAGTCTTATTTGAACAGTTTATATGAGTGATCAGGTCTCTGCCTACTCATACCTTGTCCTGTGAGGACAGATCATATCCTGCTGTCCTGTGAGGACAGATATCTTTTCTCAAAGTTGCTGGTTGATGAAACAGCATAATTCTCCTTTTTTAAACTATAAACTTTGGAAATTAAATTATTCTGACATTTGCTGTCAGATTATCATAGTAAATGTGAAATGATTCTTTTTGCCCACTAGGAACCTCATGGGCCTCTTTCAGAGAGTCATTTGTGAAATATGAACAAGCAGGTCCTTAAAAGCTGGCAGAGCCATAGACTTTGTATGAAACTTCCCACATTTTGGCTTAGACTTGAGCATGGGTGCTCAGACTCTAACTTTCCAACTTTGGCCTTCGCTGCTTCCCTAGTTCAAGCATCTCAGCTTTTGTACATACATATTTGGCTGAATGGAAACCTTAGGAATTCCTCGAGGAATTTAGTAGAAGGAAGTTTGCCGCCACATGTGTGTTTGTCTCAAAACAGTGAGAGTATTGGATCAGATGAAACTTTTCAAGGTTAGCCAGAAACAAACAAACACGTCCAAAAGCAAATGCAAATGCAAAAAAACAAAAACAAAACAAAACAAAAAACCCCCAAACCAACCAACCAACCAAAAAAACTACATACCCAACCAAATCCAACCCACTTATCTGTAGGTAGTGGGGTCTCCCCTCTCCCAAGAGGACTTTTCAATATAATGTGTCAGGTGGCATACTGGCATCAAGGTTAAGAATGAACTGCATCAGAAAGCCTGGAAGCACGCTTCCTAGGGAGTGGTTAGGGAATGCTCCTATTAGCTGCTCAGTATCACAGCTGAACACAGCTGAACTGTCAGGCCCTGCCCGGTGTCTTCCTCAACTCCTCATCAGCCTGGAGCTCCAGAAAGGAAGCTTGTTCCATGTTCCCAGTGGGATGCTCCCTTTCAAGCCCATCTTCACCCCATACACTTGGCTCTTTCCCTCACCCATTTCTGAGTCTATGAGCACACAACAGAGTCTTCTAGTTCAGCAGAGGCATGGTGATCACGAACCTACACTGGCTACTGCTTTGCCTCTGGTTCCTCTTAACCATTTTCTGACAATAACCTTCTACTTCAAAAAGAAAGTCCCTCTTAGTTTCTTAGCCTGTGTTGGTATCTCCATCTGCACATGGTTAGAAAGTCTGTCTGATGGTTTACCGTTGGTTTTCAGGTTCCTCGAGACAAGAGACTTCTGTCTGTGAGCAAAGCAAGTGACAGCCAAGAAGACCAGGATAAAAGGTACGATGTGAGGGAGTCTGTTTGCCTCCTAGAAAAACCTTTTCTATGGGTTTTGAAAAAAAAGAAGCTAGGCACAATGGCATATGCTTTTGATGCCAGCCCTTGGGAAGCAGAGGCAGGTGGATCTCTGTGGGTTTCAAGCCAACCTGATCTATTTATTGAATTCCAAGCAGCCAGGGCTACATAGAAAGACCTTGTCTAAAGAAACTATCCACCCACAACATGACCTGAAGAGTGGCTTACTGGTTTAGTTGCTTTTGGTCATGACCTGGGCTTGATTCCCAGTCCCCACATGGTGATTCGCAACCTTCCCAACTCCAGTTTCAGGGGATCTGTCACCCTATTTAGATCTCCAAGGGGACTGGCCATGCAGGTGGTACACGTGGATGCAGTCAGGCAAAAACATTTATACACATAAAATTAAGGTTAAAATACAGCTTGAGCTGGAGGTTTGGTTTTTTTTTTTCAGAAGAGGTAGAAAAAGCCTCATTTCTTCTGTCTTAGAAGCCTGGACCGAAACTTGTTCTCTTGCTAGGAAAAGCAGACGGCATGCTTGTGCTCCAGAGGGTCTTCAGCAGGTCCTCTCAGATGAAGAGCTGACAGTTAAAACTCAGGAGCTAGAGGTGATGGCCAGCCCAGCCCCACACTCTTTCCTGTGGTCTGGCCCTTCAGGGAATGATTGCTCTGAGTCCCGGGGAGGCATCAGATTGAGACAGGGGAGCTGCTACCACCATCAAGATGTTAGGAGATCATATATCATCTGCCTGACAAGATGGGTGACAAGAAGACCCAGATGAACTGAGGCTGAAAGGGGAGAGAGAGGTGATCATAGCTTTTTTTCTGATGAAGCCCGTTGGAACACGTACGCTTGTCCCCTTTTAGTTGTGACTCGTGTTGTTCCTCCATCCTGTCTCAGCAGGCTTTCATGCTTGCTCTGTGGTCAGGAGCAACTGGAGTGTCCCTTCTCTTCTGGATAGGATCATGGAAAGAAAAAGAGAGGACCAGAGGGGACTGAAATGCTTAGCTCATCTATCACCCCACAGATCACCCATTAAGTCGCTGCCCTTGCAGTGGGATGGACAGGGGTTCCTACTGCAGATTTACACTTTGTTCTTTCTAATTACCCATTTGGGGGAGTTGTAGTCTTGAAATTGTGGTATCAAGTCCTAAAGTTGGTTCTATTCTAGAAGTGTAGTTCACCATACAGAGAGATTCCTGAATCTATGAATTTTTTATACTAACAATTTGACTAGATATATACAGCTGTGAGGTTTGCTTTTTTTAATCTGATAATAAGAACCCTGAAAGATATTTTGACTTGTGTGTTTTGCTGAGAATTTATATTTTTATATTAAGTAGAGAATGAATGAATCTGGCCTGAAATAGACTAAATTGAATATTTTGGCAAAGCCAGTAATACTGTCTGTAAAGAGCCCTGGATGGCTAGTGGGTGATTGCTGTGTTTAGCAGTCTGAGTGGAAGAATCCACTTACAGCCAGCTTGCAGGATGTTATCCACAAATATTGATGGTCGTGGATGAGATGGGTTAGGAAAGTCCTGAGTTACAAGTAAAGAGAGGAAGGAATGCCCAAGGGCTTTTACCGTGTTAGTCTTGTTTGGATCCACTAAGGTGGTCCTGTTATGGCAACATGATTTTGTTCCTGTTTGTTTCTTAACACTGATTTTTATAATGGACTCCTTTTTTGAGTGAGCATCTATTACCATTCCATGAAGTATTGAGAACAGTGGGCTTTATGAAATGCTGATGCAAATGGGTGGTCTGAATGTTGGCATCATTTGGCTCATTGGATTCACGTAAAACGTTATGTCTAACTCCTCACTGTGTCTTCCATGTGAGCCACTCTGTTTTATGACCATAAGAACGGTTTATTGCTTAAAGCCACGATATTTGTAGACTATAGATTTCACTCTTTAGGGAGTTAACTTTCAGAGTCCTAGCGGCAGATTTGCAAGCCTCAGATGTCCAGGTATCTTTACGTAGACCCAGTCTTTCTGAAGCTTCACTTTGAAGTTCTAGATGGAAAATCAAAGCAAAAATCACCAACTCTTGCTTGGTAGTAAGCACAGAGACTATTGGATTTCTTTCTTTATGAAATGATACTGGGACAACTTGATTCTTGAGAAAACTAATTTTATTAATTTGTTTCTTAAAATGAAATATGCCAGTTGACCCCAAATAGCACATGCTACAGAAAGTAACTCAAGTTCACAACAGAGGCGAGGATCAACAAAAAGCCTGCACTTTCTCTTCTCTGTTCTGTTGAGAGCCATTCCCTAATGCTCCTTTTCCCACGACCTTAACTGAGTGTAAGGTCATTCTCTATATATGCATGCGTGCACACACACACACACGAACACACACACACACACACACAGAGTAACCTCACAGTTCCTCTTTACTACCTGGTTGCTACTGAAATTCTTTAATATAAGTGGAAGTTTTTCATTATATCCTGCCTAAACTTTCAAAACCATTTTCCTTCTCTGTACCACAGAAGTGGTTAATGAACTCATTCTACTTAAGCCTACTTAAACAGTTCCTTAAACCCTAAAATAATTAAGTGCTGAAATATCCATAAACTGTTATTACTCAGTTGATGAAGATCATATACTGATAATTTCTTATTTTGTCTCACAGAATAATGAAAAACATCCTTCCTACCAACTTTTCAAATTACCATGCCATATCATCCCTCTCTCTGGCTGAGACAAGGTCTCACTCCATAGCCCAGGTTAGCCTGGAATTCAGTAAGCAGCCCAGGCTGGCCTCAAACTTGAGTAGTTGTCCCATAACCTCCCAATTGCTCTGTTTGCAAGTATGAGCTACCACCATGATCTTTTCTCCTTTTGAGACTTCTTGTCCAGATAAGAAGTACAGAGAACAGTGCACAGAGCCTCTGTTGCGTGTAGCATATGGTGGCGATAGGCTTTTGGTAGTCTCCCTTGATCTCTACTACGTTCCCTTCAGCTACCTTCAAAATCCCACTATTGGGCTGGAGAGATGGCTCAGTGGTTAAGAGCACTGACGGCTCTTCCAGAGGTCCTGAGTTCAATTCCCAGCAACCACATGGTGGCTCACAACCATCTACAATGGGATCTGATGCCTTCTTCTGGTGTGACTGAAGACAGCTACAGTATACTCATTTACATAAAATAAATAAATCTTTAAAAAAATAATTTCATTGTTGCGTGGGTGTACACCTTTAGTTGAAGCACTTGGGAGGCAGAGGCAAGCTGATCTCTGTGAGTTCAAGGCCAACCTGGTCTACACACCAAGTTCCAGAACAGTCAGGACTGTTACACAGAGAAATCTGTTCTCAAAAACAAAGCAAAGGAAAACAAAACAAAATAAATGAACAAGGCAACAAAAACCCCCAAAACACCACAACAAAATGTAAACAAGAATCCCACTGTCAAATTATCCCCTCCTCGTCTCACTTGAACCTCTAACACTAAGAACATTTTATTATATAAACTTAAAACCATATCAACAGCTAAATTAGCAATATTAAATATTGCCAAATTCACAGTCTATAGTCAGCTGCCTCAAAAATTACAACACCCCTATATCACTTTGATTTGTTCAAGTTAAGATCCAAATAGTAGCCTATAATATCTACCTATCATGTTTAGGCATTAGTATTCTATTTATTTATTTAAGATAGTGTTTCACTGTGTAACCCTGGCTGGCTTGGAACTTCCTACACAGACCAGGCAGGCCTTGAACTTGAGGCTCCATCTACCTCTGCCTCCTGAGTGCTGGTATTAATGGCATGAGGATTGGTTGTTAGAGTTTTTTTTTTTTTTTCTTTGTTTGTTTAAAAGATTTATTTATTTTATGTATTTGTACCAGAAGAGGGCATCAGATCCCATTACAGATGGTTGTGAGCTGCCATGTGGTTGCTGAGAATTGAACTCAGGACCTCTGGAAGAGCAGTCAGTGCTCTTAACTGCTGAGCCATCTCTCCAGCCCCCTGGTTGTTAGAGTTTTAAAAGTCCCTTTTAATCTAGACCAGTCCTTCCACTCTTCCTCCTTGTGCATCTGCCTTGTTGATCACTTAGCCTTGTCCTTAGGGGAACCCGCCTCCCTGTGTTTTACTGGCCAGTCTTGATATTCAGTCTCCCAGCTTTATCTCCTGAGAGCTGAAAGTTAGAGGTCAGTGGTAAGTTTAGGACTACCTTCCTCTTTTTTTTTTTTTTTTTTAAAGTAGCTTGTGTGTTTCATAGAGGGTTGAGACTTCATTCTATATGCCACCCAGGGACACACATACTAAACTATCTTAGTTCTAATGGCACAAAGATCCATGACACCCCATTGTGAAGTTCCTCTCAGTCCTGCTCGTGAATGCAGGATGGCTGCCTGCATTGTTTGTTTCGAATAATTTATTTATTTATTTATTTGTATTTTGTGTACATTGATGTTTTGCCTGCATGTCCATGGGAGGGTGTTGGATTCTCTTGAACTGGAGTTGCAGACCGTTATGAGCTATCTGCCTTGTCGGTGCTGGGAATTGAACCCATGTCCTCTGGAAGAACAGCCTGTGCTCTTAAGTGCTCTCACCAGCCCCTGCACGGTTTTGTCAGTTTTCAAAGTGGAGCTTTATTCTTAATTCTATTCCGTCACTGGTCTGAACCACAGAAACTGCCTTGGTACCAGTGAAGCCCAGATCAACTTGAGCGGAGGCGAGAACAGAGTGCAGGTTCTGAAGACTGTCCCGGTGAACCTCTGCCTAAGTCAAGACCACATGGAGAACTCGAAGCGCGAGCAGTACAGCGTGTCCATCACCGAGAGCCCAGCTGTCATCCCTGTGTCAGGCATCACGGTGGTGAAAGCCGAGGATTTCACGCCGGTGTTCATGACGCCCCCGGTGCACTATCCCCGCGCAGACGGCGAGGAGCAGCGCGTGGTTATCTTTGAACAGACCCAGTACGATCTGCCCTCCATAGCCAGCCACAGCTCCTATCTCAAGGACGACCAGCGCAGCACGCCCGACAGCACCTACAGCGAGAGCTTCAAGGACGGCGCCTCGGAGGTGAGTCCCAAGCCCAGATACCCTACCAATCTCCACTTTTCACTCACGAGATTAGATGAAATTGAGTTTGTCTACTCTCATTATTTTTAATGCTTTGATGGTAATTTGGTATTTTGAAACATGTGGAGGAATAGTTCTGTCTGCTCTCTTAGGGGATATTTTGTTTTAAGTTTTTATGAGGTGTTAGGAGAAGCTTATGTGGAACTTCCGGTTTTAAAGGGTTTATCTCTTTGATCCTTTTTGAACTTTCCAAATGGTAGATGCTAGAAATGTTGCATGTCCATTCTTTTTGTAAAAATAGTGTAGCTCTTGGCAGTTCTTGGCAGCTTTTGGTAGACTGATGATCCTGAAATTGGTTGCATTTGTCATCCAGTGGGCTTTTATTTAGTGTGTATTTTCGAACAGATGGAGAGAGAGGTCAAATTCCTCTCAAGCCCACAAATGTCACACAACAAGTACTTTTGCTTATCCATGTGTTTTAGATTCACAAGTTCTAAATGCATAAACGTAGAATTTTGATAATTATTTATGTCTGGGCAGTCAATGTTGGAAACCATCTCCTAGAAAATTTTTACCCTAAAACGAACCTCTCTGACCTTTAGGTCCTCTTTTTCTCTTGGCTCCTGGCAATCAGGAATCTTAGTGTTTCTTCCTTTAAAATTCCATGTAAATTGAACAGAACATAATCGTTTACATTGTCTTCTTTCATTTATCATAGTTTTGGATTTATTTTTTTTTCTTATGGGTAAACAGTTTTTCAATTGCAGGTCAGTATTCCAAGGTGAGTGCATATCACAATTTAAGAATCCATTAATCGGTGGGTATTTGCTCGATTTCAGTTTCGGGTTATTATACTTAATGCTTTTCTAAACAGACTGGTGTATGTTTTAATAGGGTGTAGTCATTCATTTCGTGTGGGTATCTATGGCTCCTGGACCATGAGGCCTATGTGTGCCTTACAAGGTGCATGCATACGACATTTATGAGTTAGCTTCGTTCATGCCGTGACAGTCACTTCTGTTTTCCACACCCTTTTCCTTACTTGTAGGATGATTAGCCTGCTTGGCCTCAGATATCTTAGCGACTGTTTGGTGTCCATTCTGGTTTCAATTCGAATTTCTCTGATAACTTGTGAAGCTGTGTGCTATTTCACGTGACTCGCCTTTCCTTGTATCTTATGTGGAGTGTCTGTTCAAGTCTCTGGGCAAGTTATGTTTGTTTTATTAAGTTGTAAAGAATTCTTTAGGTAACAGGAGTGGACATAAGCCTTTATCACCTATATGCTTTTAATCCCAGAGTCCTTTTGTTTTCTTAATTAGGTCATTTGGAAAGTATAGGAACATAAGCAAATCAATCTTATCTAACCAAATTTGTCTTTTATAGTTCATGCTTTTAAATGTTAAGATTTTTTTCTAACCCAGTGTGTGTGTGTATATGTGTGTGTGTGTGTATGTGTGTGTGTAAACCAACATATTAAAAATTTTCTCATGTGTGTGATTAAATACAATTTTCTTATATGTGCATTTCTAGAAATGTGCATTTCATAGTAGTTTCTTCCCTTAGATGCAGTTTTCTGATCCATTTAAAAGTAATTTTATATTTTTTTCTAAATTTATTTATTTTTTGGAGACATAGGTCTATATAGCTCTGACTGTCCTGGAACTCACTCTGTAGACCAGACTGTCCTCAAATTCACAGCGATCGCCACCTGCCTCTGCTTCTCCGCTGCTAGGAGTAAAAGCCTGCATCAATACACCTGGCTCTAAATTTTTGTTTATTTTATCATTATTAGCATTATTAGTTTATTATGGTGGGTTTTGGTTTTCTTTTTTGTTTGTTTGTTTGTTTTTGTTTTTTTGAGATAGGCTCTTTCTCTGTGTAGCCGTCCCTGGCTGTCCTGGAACTCATTCTGTAGACTAGGCTGACCTCAAACTCACAGAAATCTGACAGCTTGGATTAAATGTGTGCACCACCACTTCCCCGGTCTAATTATTATTATTATTTTTTGTGGTATGTCTGTGTATATGTGCATTAATGTGTGCACATGCAGATGGAGGTCAGAGCACAACTTTTGTGAGTCCTTTGTTTTCACCATGTGAGTCTTGGAGATTGAACTCAGCTTGTCAGACTTGGCAGCCCCTACCTGCTGAGCCATCTCATAGTATGAAGCAAGGCTTGAGGCCCCATTGTATATTGATGTATACTGGTATTATTTCAGTTCTATTTATTGATTTTGAGAAGATAGTCTTGTGTCCATTTAATTGCCATGAAATCTTCATAGAATATCTACTGATGATCTCTTTGTGGGCCACGTCTCTGATTCTTGACCTAGAATGGGCAATGAACACATGGTTTTATGTCATTCAGGAGCAGTGCCTCAGACGAGAAATAAATCGCAGTAGCTTTTTTGATTTTCAGCTTATCTGGGCCTGTAAAAGTAGGGCGTGGGGGGATGGCTGGTTTCCCAAGGAGAGGCAAGAAACATTGGTAGATGCTGAGTGCCCTCAGCTGGCTTCCTGTTCAGAGCCACAGGGCACATCTGATGATGGCTAGCTATGTTGTTACAGGGCAGAAGGATGAATGGGCTACATACATGTGATAGATGGCTAGGCTACATATATGTGATAGATAGCTAGGCTGCATACATGTGATAGATGGCTACATGCATGTGAGAGATGACTACATACATGTGGTTAGTTTGCTTTCGTGACAGCCTCTGCCTTGCAGTGGTAAATTTACTCTCAGTTCTTGAGGTTAGTTTGGTCCTGAGGGCTGCCCTTAGGAGCCATCTCTCAACACTCTTGTATTGGAGATCAAGTTCTTACATGTCACACCACAGCAGCAGCATTCTTCATGATTGCCATCTGTGTTTTCTCAGTGAGGAAAGTAAGGCAGAAAGGGCACTAATATTAGTCATTGCATCCAGTAGGCAAAGTGCCCCTCCAATGCCTTGACTCTCACCTCTCAGTTCTGGAGAAGAGTCTGTGGTCTTACACAGAGTCTCATTAATTCTACTGCACAAGACAATGACCCACCCAATTTTTGTTTAGAATTTTAGTGTTCCTTATCTATCTCTTCAGATATTGTTTATCTTTCAGGTAGGGACTAGAGACACAACATGTTGGCCAGCAGCAGGAGCTATTCAAGGGTCACTAGTAACCCTCACCACTCACCGCTGGGACCAGGTGCTTATGAGTGCCTACTACATTCTCTGAGTGATCGAGATCAGAGCTAAGAAATTCTTTGCCCTTAGGGGCTATCGTATTTCTTTAAATTTAGTAGTTTCACAACTACACTTTTAATGACCTTGTAATAAAAAGGAAAACATTCTGCCATTCTACTTCTTATGTGACATCACGTAAGAGCAACGACCTTTTGTAGTTTTTAAGCGGAGTAAAGGGTCTTGTAGTCTGATAGTGTTGAATACTTGACTCACCCCCAAGTACCCAGGGGTGCTGTTGGAGAAAAGCAAATAGCTGAAACCATCATTCAGTCCCATGGGAGATCTGTGATTTTTCCACGGGAGGATTGCCATAGTGTAGATGTACTAGTCATGGAAGGGTGTGTGGATGTGGACCAGGGCACTGTCAAACTACTGGGGGGATATGTTATCAGATATGAGTGTGGTTTAGATAAAGAAGGTTATGAGAGGAAGCTTTTGTACTGGGGGCTTATTTTGGAGTCCTTGAGTTAGCAAACTTGCTGAAAGCCAAAAGGGAAGCTCTGCTCATTCCAGTCAGCTGTTCTCTGCTCTCGGAGAAAATGGTGTTTGCTTTGCAGATTGTATTTCTGCTGAGGTGAATTGAGTTGGGCGACTTGTGATCTCTATGGATCCAGGATCTCTAGCCATCTCTTGCCAGGTGGTTGTGAGCATGAGTGTGAAGTTGTACACCAGAAAAGTTGATTAAGGAAAACATGACTAAACACCAGTACTTCTTTTCAGTAAACTTCAGAAAGGTCTGTGACTCTGGCTGAGTTGACCATGTTCATTTGTCTTTGGAGAGTATGGGGGGTGGGGTTGGATCTTGTCAAAATGTAATAAAAACCTGGGCACCTCTGTAATTGTCACTCTGGGGGTGCATGAGTCTGCCATGGCTGGCTAGGGGTGACTTTGTTCAGAAGAGCTGCAGTTTCTATGGGGACCTGTGCTGTTGCAAACGTGACAATCTGCTAAGGATGTTACCTCTCTTATGTCAGCCATGCTAGTGTTACCCTGGAAGCATCGATGTTAGGAAGCCAGGAAACAGCATGGTTCCAAACCTTGGTTGTGATGGACTGTCACACACTGCTCTAGCACAGTGATAGCAGTTTGTAGTGGGGATTGAACTTGGCCCTGCACATGCTAGGTAAGTGTGAGCTGTATCCTAGCCATGGGTATCATCTGTCTGTCTGTCTGTCTGTCTGTCTGTCTGTCTACCCATCTATCTAATCTATCTATCTATCTATCTATCTATCTATCTATCTATCTATCTATC
>JADRCD010212627.1:34285-51929 GCA_019843815.1 Montemys delectorum
ATCTATCTATCTATCTATCTATCTATCTATCTATCTATCTATCTATCTATCTATCTATCCATCTACCCATCTATCCCATCTGTCTGTCTGTCTGTCTGTCTGTCTCTGTCTGTCTGTCTGTCTATCCATCCATACATTTATGAATCTAATTTATTCATTTATCTATTCATTTATTTATTATTTTTATGAGTATGATTAATGCTCTTCTCTCTGGACTAAAATGGGACCTGTTCTGATTTTTTGTTAAGCTTTTAAGCTCTTTTCTTAAAAAAAGATTTATTTATTATATACACAGTGTTCTGCCTGCACACCAGAAGAGGGTACTGTATCTCATTACAGATGGTTGTGAGCCACCATGTGGTTGCTGGAAATTAAACTCAGGACCTCTGGAAGAGCAGTCAGTGCTCTCAGCCTCTGAGCCATCTCTCCAGCCTTGGACTTGTTTAATATAGTAACTATCACATGTGGCTCACCAGCTGATGTGAAGAGAATGCTCAGTATAAATGGGCAGATGATCAAACTGAATGGAGGTGAGTGGGAAGGCATCACATGGTCTAGCTGTGTCTGACTTCCCCACAGATAAAGAATTCTTGTCTCTTATGGACTGTTCTTGGCAGATATCTTCTCTGCCTCATACCTCAAGAACAAAACTAGAATGCTAACAGTCATTTTAATTATGCTGGCATGAGCACTCTGGAGGCAAGGACACGCGGATCTCTTGAGTTTGAGGCCAGCCTGGTCTACAGAGTGAGTACAGCCAGGGATATGCAGAGAAATCCTGTCTTGAAAATCAATCAAACAAACCAACAAACAACAACAACAACAACAACAACAACACTACTCCCTCAACCAAGAAACATAAATAACTGATGTGCAAGGGTCAAATATACATTATCACACATTTTAACTGAAAATAGATTTTCTTTTTCATATAGTATATTCTTTATTTTATTTTTTTTAGATTTATTTTTATTTGTATGAGTACTGTAGCTGTCTTCAGACACACCAGAGGAGGGCATTGAATCCCATTAGAGATGGTTGTGAGCTAGGAATTGAACCCAGGACCTCTGGAAGAACAGGCAGTGCTCTTAACCTCTGAGCCATCTCATCAATCCATATACTATGTTCTGATAACTGTTTCCCTCCCTCATGTCCTCCTGGATCCTCCCCACCTCCCCACCTCCCCACTCCTCCAATGCCATGACTTCTCCTCTTTAGAAAAAGATCAGGCGAATAAAACAAAGCAAACAGACAGAGGGGAGGAAAAAAAATCTAAAGAAAAAGTACGCCGGGCAGTGGTGGAGCATGCCTTTAATCCCAGCACTTGGGAGGCAGAGGCAGACAGATTTCTGAGTTCGCAGCCAGTCTGGTCTACAGAGTGAGTTCCAGGACAGCCAGGGCTACACAGAGAAACCTTGTCTAAAAAAACCAAAAAAAAAAAAAAAAAAAAAAAGTACTGGCTAGTTTTGTGTGTCAACTTGACACAGGCTGGAGTTATCACAGAGAAGTGAGCTTCAGTTGGGGAAATGCCTCCATGAAATCCAGCTGTGGGGCATTTTCTCAATTAGTGATCAAAGGGGTGGTGCCATCCCTGGGCTGGAAGTCTTGGGTTCTATAAGAGAGCAGGCTGAGCAAGCCAGGGGAAGCAAGCCAGTAAGGAACATCCCTCCATGGCCTCTGCATCAGCTCCTGCTTCCTGACCTGCTTAAGTTCCAGTCCTGGCTTCCTCTGGTGATCAACAGCCATGTGAAAGTAAGCTGAATAAACCCTTTCCTCCTCAACTTACTTCTTGGTCATGATGTTTGTGCAGGAATAGAAACTCTGACTAAGACAAAAAAAAAAAAGAAAAAGCACAAGAAATACATACACATATACACACACACATACACACATGCACACACACACATGTAGACATGCATACCGCACATATATACATGTAGCCACACATATATACACATGTAGACACATACGTGCACACATACACACATGTAGACACATACATATATGTACATATACATTCACACATGTAGACCCACACATATACATACATGAACACGTATACACACACATATAGACACATGTACACATGAGGGGAATGGAGAAAGAGAAAGAGATCCCATAAAAACACAAAAATTGAAAACTATAATATTTAAGCCAAGGATCAGTAAGGTTAAAACAATATTAAAGATTACAGCCAAAACATTATAAAAGAAAAATCCCCTAAAATACCATTGAGTTTTGAGCTGGCTGGTCATGGCCTGCACTTACAGGAGGCTGGTCATGGCCTGCACTTACAGGAGGCTGGTCATGGCCTGCACTTACAGGAGGCTGGTCATGGCCTGCACTTACAGGAGGCTGGTCATGGCCTGCACTTACAGGAGGCTGGTCATGGCCTGCACTTACATGTGGTTTGTTTACTCACTATCACACACACACTTTTTACTGACTCCAGATGAGTTCAAAATCTGTAGCTGTTTTGCATGAAATCATGGTGAGGTACAGTGATCTGTGTCTGCTGCTGGCCTTTTTTTTTTTTTTTGATCAAGCTGTAAGTAACATTCAAAGAGTTCTGGCCCTGACAGCTGTGATCAGAAACTCCAATGGATCATTTGGATTCTAGTTCTCAATCCTAAATCATGTGCTCATGCAGCCTACCAAGTCCCCGTGTAAATGAGTGCCGTGTTTTCTAAGTGGACTACTTATTTACTATTTGTTTGTTTATTTATTTAGACAGGGTTTTTCTTGTAACAGCTCTGACTGTCCTGGAACCTGTTCTGTAGACCAGGCTGGCCTTGAACTCATAGAGCAAGATCCACCTGCCTCTGCCTCTGGAGTGCTGGGATCAAAGGCGTGAGCCACCACCACCCAGCTTCTCTTAGTTTTAAAAAAGATTATAAAGATACATAGCAAGGATTAAAGAAAAATTAACATTGAAGAAAGACAATCACACACTTGGTTAACGTCATGGTTAATATTATTTTGTGGCTTTACTACAGCTCCTTTCTAAATGTGTCTAGATCTTTATTAGGGGTTTCTACTCTGCTTCAGAACATGTTGTTCCCAGATTAAAAGACACAGAAACCTTTCAGTTTACAATAAGTGTAAAAGCACCAGAGTTGGGCAGGTAGCAACCTTCTATGCTATTTTGCCTACTTCCCTGTGGCGTTCCCCAGGATATCACTTGCTATATTCTGTCTGGGCTGCTCCTCCTCCACCAGGCCAGCCCTCATGGCCATGAGCTCATGATCTACCTACCCCATGGGCTTAAATTGATCCTTGGCTTAAATATTAGAGTTTTCAATTTTTGTGTTTTTATGGGATCTCTTTCTCTTTCTCTAACCTTCTCTCAGTTCCTCTTCTCTTCATCCCTGCCCAAAACCGAGCCCTGGACTGTTTGCTTCACCTCCCTCTCTTCTGCCCAGTGGCAAGATTTATACAATAAAAGCTGATGTTCCTAAGATATAAGGATCTCCCCATGGGGGGTTAGCAGTAGATCTTGGGGGCCATTATTTAACATTTGAATATGTAGCAGCACCAGACCAACCATACACACTTGGCATCGGCTGTTGTGTTCTTTATTTTTTTTTTTTTGCATATAGACATTTATGTACCGGAACATAGGTCTGTATTGTCTGCATTGATTTTCAGTGTTTGCGAGTCTAAGTTCTCACAGTATTGTATGCTCTCGCATCATTTGAGAGAAAAGACAGGGCCTTCATGAGTCCAGTGTGTTAAGCCTACTGTCCTGTCTTTAGGCTGCCAAGCTTGATGGCACGGAGAGATTCATACAGCCCTGCTCAGTAACACAGACTCGCAGTGGTTGTTGGGATTGTTGCAGTGTCCTTGAAGCACAGACCTTGGAAATTCATCCTTCCATCAAAGTCAGAATTTCCTAATTTAAACTTATTTTAGCAACCAACATTTTCTTTGGTGCCTTCCAATAGGGTAAGTTGATAGCCAGATTTAACAACTTACTGTTTTAAATGTGGTTAGTTGACTGGGTAACTGAACTTTTACGTTTTTTTGTTAACTTGGGCTTATATAGCACATATGGCTAGCGGCTACTACACTGGACTGTGAGACCCAGACTTTGAGCTACCCGCTTCTTGATCTGACCAAGACTGTGTCCTGGGCTCTAGATATGTTCCATGTTGTACCGGTTGCTTCGCCTTTACTCACGGTGCCTCTCTTTTCCTGGATTACTTTCTCTCAGCCTCTTCTGTCAACCTAGGTTCTTCTCAACTTTGGGCACAGATGATGGAAAGGCCACATATTTTCTGTTTTCCCTGCTAACTCTAGGATATAGGAACGAATGCGCCATTCAACCTGGGCTTCCATGCACAGTAGTCTGTTGTATTTTAGCTTACTTTGTTGTTCTTTGTTGTTGCTTCTTATGTGAATTTATTTCTCTCAACCAATTTTAAAAAAAGATTTATTTATTATGTACACAGTGTTCTGCCTGTATATATGCCTGCACGCCAGAAGAGGGCACTAGATATCATTGTAGATGGTTGTGAGCCACCATGTGGTTGCTGGAAATTGAACTCAGGACCTCTGGAAGAGCAATCAGTGCTTGCAACATCTCCAGCCTGCCCCCTCCAACTTTTTTTTAAAAGAATTATTTATTTATTTCATGTATGTGAGTACACTGTTACTGTCTTCAGACATACCAGAAGAGGGCATCAGATCCAATTCCAGGTGGTTGTGAGCCACCATGTAGTTGCTGGGAATTGAACTCAGGAGCTCTGGAAGGAGCTACTGAGCCATCTCTCTAGTCCCCTCCCCTCTTTTTTTTTTTTTTTTTCTTCCTCTTTTTGAGGGCAAGGCAGAATCTTATTATGAGCTTAATTTCTATGTTTCTTTTGGCACCAAACAGATGGTAAGGGCCTAGAAAACTCTCACTGAAGGGTTTTCAGACTGACTGACTGCAAAAGAGACACACACCAATACATTCGTCACATTTGTCACAGATTATAATACGTTTGTGATCTCTGTCAGGATTACTCAGTCAACCGATATTTGTATGGTATGCATGGGGTCATGTGGCTGGGTAAACGCTGAGGGAAGACCATCTTCTTGGATCTGAGGAATAAGACCAGATAAGAAGAATTGTGAATATGCCAACAGAGAATACAGAAACTGCATGCTGAACTCTGGGGGTGGTGGGTGTCGTTTGTGAAGAACTTTTGAAAATAGCTGTGAGACACTCTCCCGAGGAAAAGAACTCTTGAAACCTTGGGCTAGGAATGGGAATGAGAGTAAAGAGGAGGTTCCTTAGACAGAACTCAAAGAAAGGGTTGTAGAGGAATGACCACATACCTATGTAGGGGACAATATGTGTGTATGCCCTGGCACCAATACTTACTTGCTCAGTATTTGCTTTATAGGCCAAGAGTTATGTGTGTGATCTTGTGTGTGAGCATGGGCCAAGGCATGTGTGGAGGTCAGAGGACAGCTGACAGATGTCAGTGTGCTTCTTCCATTTTGTGGGGTCTTGGCATCAAGCTTAGGTCCTCAGGCTTGGAGGACCTTCATATGCTTCACATGCTGAGCTATCTCAGCTACCTCGGCATCCAATTATGAAACTGTCTAAAATGTAGAGACACACACACAGACACACACACAGACACACACACAGACACACACAGACACACACACACACAGACACACACAGACACACACACACACACACACACACACACACACCCCAGGACTGGGCTGCTGTTTGTGTAACACCATCCTTATAGCCTCCTCTCAACACATCTGTGAACAGAGATGCTTAGAGGATCCTGATATAGTCAAGTTGTTACTATTTACTAGTATTCAATATGCATATAAAATGTCTGCTGTACATATCATGCTTTTAGCATTTTGCCAGCCTGTTTAATGTGATCAAACTATGAGTAGACATTTGACAGAGAGAACACCTCACAGTTTTATGTAAGTGTCAGATAAGTTAGCTATGACTTGAGCCTTGATGGTCTCTAGAGTAGGATCATCAAGGCTCGAGTGATAGCTAACTCAGGCTTCCAACCACTCCCTTAGACTTCTTGCTGTGTCATCTTGTCTCTGTAATTGGTCTCCATTAATTTTGATTTTGTAATGTTTGACATAAAGTGTTAGAGACAACCAGAAATTGAAAAGAGTGGTCTATATGTTGGAAAGCACAGCACATGGTACCTGCACATATCTTGGAAACACACTGATTTTTCTTTTCCTGGGGATGATAAAATGAAACTGGAACGGGATATGGTTACTACACTGTTATTATTTTACATTTGTTTTTTATTTTTGTAATATTTACATATACTCTCAGCCTATTTGTATTAATTCTACCATTTAAAAATTTCAGAAATTTCGGAGTACTTCTGTTGGTGCTGACGAGTATACATATGACCAGACGGGGAGGTAGGTCACCAGGAGATGCATTTAACTGACAGGTTTTAAATATTTTTATTTTATTGTTTTATGCCTAAAGTGTGTTGCCTGCATATATGTCTGTGTACCATGGTGCCCATGGAGGCCAGAAGGGGGTGTCAGATCCCCTGGAGCTAAAGTTATAGATGATTGTAAGCAGTCATGTTGGTTCTGGGAATCAAACCTGGGTCCCCTAAAGGAGTAGCCAGTGCTCTAGTCACTGAGCCATCTCTATAGCTCCAAACCTCAGACTTTTACCAAATAAGAGGAATTTTGTGCTCGCTTTGGCAGCACATATACTAAAATTGGAACGATACAGAGAAGATTAGCATGGCCCCTGCGAAAGGATGACACGAAAATTCATGAAGCGTTCTATATTTTTTTTTAAAAAAGGAATTTTTTAAAACCTTAGATGATTTCTAACTCTAAAAGTTAAAATATAAATAAAACATTTCAAAAGTTTCTACCATAGAAAGTAGAGTCCCTGTAATCCTGTAAGTGGGACATTTTAAAAGACCATGTTTGTGAGTCATTTTTGCTCCAAGTCTCTTGAAGACTCAGCAGAGAGGGGTTGGTGATTCAGAAAGTACAGCATTTATTAATCGCTCCCACAGTGTAACCAAAACAAGCATTTCTGAAAGAACAAATTGAATAAAAAGGATAAGGTTCTTATATATTATTAATTTTAAACAATCAGAATTAGAAAAATCAATGTTTTTGTTTTATAAATTACATCTTAAAAATATGAGAGGAACTATTTAAGCAAAGATCTTCCCAATAAAACTTTATTTGTAAAAGTAAGCAGTGAGCCATTTGTTATGAGCCATCACCCACAAGCCCCTGACTTGGAATAGCCTCACCATGAATCCTTCTGCAGGTTTCCAAACAGTAAATGGGCCAGTTTTACAGCATATGCTATGGAGTCAACTGTTAGAAGTCAGAGATGGATGATTGTAATCAAGCTCCAGGGCATTTGTGGCTAGATACAGAGAAAACTGGGCAAATGTGGAGGCTGAAGGAAGCTCTGCTGTTGTTCTTAGGACAAAAGTGGGAACTTATGTCTAAGGCTGAATTCCCAAGATCTCTGGTGTGAGTTTGCATCCTGGACTTTCTTCTCACTTAAAATCATCTGGTTTATGGGTCACGGTTAAAAAAGTGTATATTGTACCACCTGACCTTTGGTTTGGACTTACTCCATATTTTGTCTGTTAAATAGTCAATATTTGTTAATATTCACATAAAATACTGCTGATGTGAAGCTGCTCAGGAAGGGAGAAATGTCCAGTGAGTGAACTGACGGCTCTGTGTTTTCTGTTCACAGTGGTACATTTCAGTACACCCTGGAAGCCACCAAATCTCTCCGTCAGAAGCAAGGGGAGGGCCCCATGACCTACCTCAACAAAGGGCAATTCTATGCCATAACACTCAGTGAGACTGGAGACAACAAATGCTTCCGACACCCCATCAGCAAAGTCAGGGTATGCGCCACGTTTCTCAATATAAAACTCCAGGGTGGTCAGAGGGGTGGGATTGCTCCCTAACATACCTGTGGAATAGCATGGAGAAAAATTCCAAAATAAATAACTCAGGAAGTTTGGTGCAAGAGAGCCTATTGCTCATAGTTGATCATTTTAATCAGTAACCAATAAACCGCAAGGGAGCAACTTAGCCGAACATGTTTTTCACTGTACCAAGGAGTCCCTCTTGCCTCTTCCATGGCTTGTAGGCTGTACAGTTGTTTTCAGCTGATCTGTAGATCAGGGTGTGTTTGTGGGTGCAGTGTAGCAGAGAGTATTTTCTGATGAGTCTCAGACCGTTTACAACCCTTACAAAGCCTTCTGCAGCCCCTGGCTTACCCAGGATTCAGAAGGCAAGGTATGATTCCTCACCAGTGGTAGCTTGGAGGGATTTCAGATTCATGAGTATTAATCTCATGTGTGGGAAATGACATGAGTTGTTACTGTGTCTGCTTTGGAAGCATGCCAGTACATGGCATGCCTGCTACTGCCAACAGGGAGGTGATAGGTAATCCATCTCTACTTAAAACAAAACAAAACAAAACACAAAACAAAGCAAAACAACCTGAAAGTGGAGGTTAGAAAAGGTTTGGAGGACTTTCCTGCTTTGTTGCAATATAGATTTTCCTGCTCCATGCCACTGTACCTGGGGTCCTCAGCCCATCAGATTCGGTCCATAGATGCATCCTACTAAGCGGTTGAGCTTGAGAAGTAGGGAACCATGTCATGTCCAGAGCACAGTGCCCCCACCACATATGGGCCAAGTTCCCAAGTAAGGTGAGCTCATTGGCAGTCAAAAGGTGCCCAAGGTACTGTCTGCTGTGAGGGACATCAACATGTTCCAACCCCGTGGCCAGAACCATGGTGGAGGACATACTGTATCAAGAATGCATCCATCAACAAGTCACACAGTGATGGGGTCTTTGTGTCAGGGATTGCACTAGACACTGGATGTCTAATAACTTATTGAAACTAAACCGCAACCCGTTTTAATAATAACAATGATGATGATGAAGCAGGTTGTTCTATTACAGTACTAGACAGAAGAAAACTTGACTTTCAGAAGCTAATGAGTGAGGTAACTAAGATAGGCTACATGGTGCTGTGTTTGCCTAGGGGTCTCGAGTCCTAGTCTGTGTGAGGCTTTGGGTTCCATCCCCAGCACCACCGAGAAAACCGAGTACAACTAGAAACAGCGCTCTGTGGAGCTTCCTGGAGGATGAAAAGCAGAGAGCTTTCTCCTTGGGTCTCAATCCAGACATGAGTATCTGGGAGAACACGTGGGACATGGTTTAATCATATGTGTACAAGCTCCATGCAGCCATCGCTCTGAAAAGGTGGCAGCCATGTTTGTGACATCAGTTTGGACTTTCCCAATGGTTCCACTTTGGTGGGATCATGGAAGTCTTTTAATATGGATATTTAAAACTGGGTGTGGTGGTGCAACACTGGGGAGGCAGAGGCAGGCAGCTAACTGAAAGCTTGAGACCAGCCTTGTGAATAAAATGAGTTTCAGTACAGCCAGGGTTGTTAAGCATTTTTTTTTGAAAAATCAAAACCACACACACACACATACACACACACACACACACACACACACACACACACACACACAAACCAAAAACCAAAACCAAAACCAAAACAAGAAACAACTGGTTATTATGGAAACTTTATCTCCTTTTGTTCCATTTTGCTGGACATGTGATCTGAACAGTTATGGTACCTCATGACTGTAATCCCATCATTCTGGAGCCCGTGGCAGAGTCTTGGCAGCCTGTATTCCAGGATGACAGCCAATATATGAAAATTTAAGCAAATGAGGTCTGTTTGAAATTTAGAACCAAAATGAGGTTTAGATTTTTTTTTTTTTTTAAGATTTATTTATTTTATAAGAGTACACTGTAACTGTCGTCAGACAGAAGAGGGCATCAGATCCCATTAGAGATGATTGTGAGCCACCATGTGGTTGCTGGGAATCGAACTCAGGACCTCTGGAAGAGCAGTCAGTGCTCTTAACTGCTAAACCATCTCTCCAGCCCAAGGTTTAGATTCTTATTTCTGTGACATAGAATTAGTTGTTCTAGCTCATGTAAAGAACAGCCATGTTTTGTTGAAGTGTATAGCTGCCTTTGTACTTTTGGGTTATGAGTTAACTGACATTTGAAATATCTTTATCAATATGAGTTTGTCTCCTAGCACGTCTGTGTTTCCTGCACAATTCTTTTTCCCTGCTTCACTCCAGCCTGAGGCACTTCCCTAGGCGAGAGATGGATGCCTGCTTCTTTACAAATGGCACCAATTCCATTTAAGACAGAAGCTTTCAGACGTGTTTATTCCCAATGCAAGCCAGATGCTTTTCAGTTTCTAGCTAATCCCGCAAAATACCAACTGTGCCAAAGGCTGCTTCATCTGATTGTCATGATGCTGTGGTAGGAATGATGAAGGGCTTTGTTTCTATCCATGCTGTTTCCAGTTTGTGTGTTGTATGTGTGGGTGTCTGCATACATGCGCAAATACCTACAAGGACAATAACTTGAGCAGCTGGTTCTCTTCCTTCCACCCTGTGCATCTCAAAGATCTAACTCAGGTCGCCAGGCTTTGGGACAAACAACTTAACTCACTGAGGCATTCCTTGCTGCATTCTCTGGATTTGGGGGTAGGAGGATAGGGTTTCTCTGGTGTAGCACTGGCTGCCCTGAAGACTCAGCAGGCCTCAAACTCAGATCCTTCTGTCTCTGGCTCCAGAGTGCTGGGATTATAGGCAGGAGCCACCATGCCTGGCTCTTAAACAATAAAAGCTACATGGTGTTAGAATTGCAGTCAGCAGAGAATAATGGCCCCTACAGGAAGTGGGATACGTGTGAGGCAGCAGAGGGTAATGGCGGCTTTTCTCTCCTGCAGAGTGTGGTGATGGTGGTCTTCAGTGAAGACAAAAACAGGGATGAACAGCTGAAATACTGGAAGTACTGGCACTCCCGGCAGCACACTGCCAAGCAGAGGGTCCTGGACATTGGTAAGTTGCCTATCCCTGTAGGCTTTGGCAACTGGCTGGGTTGCTAAACCCAGCCCAGTACAGTGACCACTACAGAGGCTGTGTCACTCTCTGATATGCCACGCACTGAATTGTGCATGTGACCTGTGACATTCAGCACAGATCAAGCTGAAAAATCAGTCAGGCTGAGCAGAGACGAGAGCATTTTCCTTTCCACCAGAATCAACTTAGGTAATAATAACTATAATGCCTTTGTAACACTATGGTAGCTTCTAAAATATTTGCATGCCCTATGTTTGAGCCATAGAGGCAGTGAGCAGGTCAGGTAAACTCTTGTCCCCTTCTGCATGGTAAAACTCAGGCCCATGAGGCTCAAGGCCCTTCACAAAGGTCCCTTGACTCTAGTGACCTTTAGTCTGTGGTTCTGTCCTAAATCCTTTCATTCCTATATAAACCTAATGCAAGCAGAAGTTGGTGTTTAGGCAAATAAGAAACTTGCCTACTAGTCAAGAAGAAATGAGCCTGCAGAGTTCATTTTGTATATATTTCTAAATGCCATATCTGCTCTCTTAGAGATCAAGGAGTCCTGGACAACCAAGTCCAGACAGAAAGGCAGTACTATGCTACCTAGTCAACTAGCTCCTTGCCAAGGTTAGAAAGGATGGAGTACTGGGAGACAATCCAGGTAGCACCTGGGGGGCTGGGGAATCAAAGGGGGAACCACCCAGCAGGAACTGGGACCACAGAGGAAGCAGTTTTCCACTGGAGGCAGAACCCCAGAGAAACTGCTGCCAGCCACAAGCTCAGTGCCAATGGGGCGGAGAAGTGCCCAGGGTTTCCTGCTCCTAAGCTCCATGCCTGGCTTCTTGATTGGACTCAAGGCTGGGGAGCCCAGGCTCCAGAGCTGGGTCAGTTCCCTAGACACAAAGAAGAGTAGGAGAAACTGCAGAGTAGATCTCAAAATTTCTAGAAATTTCTTGAAAGCATCAACAGTATCTAGCAAACTTATTGTCATAAAGAATTCCTTTTCTCGACCGGGTGGTGGTGGCGCATGCCTTTAATCCTAGCACTTGGGAAGCAGAGGCAGGAGGATTTCTGAGTTCGAGGCCAGCCTGGTCTACAAAGTGAGTTCCAGTCCCTGTCTCAAAAAACCAAAAAAATAAAATAAAATAAAAAAAGAATTCCTTTTCTCATAATTAAACTCATAACCCCTTAGACTATGGCTGTTGTCCTCATGGATGTAGGCAGAAGGCAGATTATCATTGGACGTCACAAAATATTAAGCCAGTAAAAGAATAAAAGGATACTTGCTTTCATGTCTTATACAGTGGAACAAAGGCTCTTTCCCTCATGGCACCCTTGATAGTTCCCTGGGCCAATGGCAGAGATTATTAGCTAGTAATTAGGTTAATATTAGAGAGTCACCAGAGAACATTTTGAAACTAAATGTTGGTATATCATGTTGAATCAAGCTACTCCCGTTCCTCATTTCTGTAACCCTCACACTCAGAGGGGTGGCTACACAGAGAGAAACACTAGCCAAATACTCATCTCATAAACAAGGAAACCGAGGCAAGAAGCAGTGTCTCCATGTCAGGCGAGTTGTCCTCAAAATCAGCTCAAGTGCTGCGATAAGAACTGTTTTCCTGACTCAAGCCAGCGTTCTGAAAGCCCGAGGCTGGAACAAGGTACTAGGAAAACGTGCTCTGACCTGTTCTATAACCGTCTGTGTAGAACAGAGAAGCAATTTTATTTTATTTGAAAAGTTAGTCTTATAATTATTGCCCAAGAAAATGAGAGAAGCAATTAAATGGAAATATAGGCTCAGTTCAAATAAGGTAAGTAATAAAGGTACGTTGCTGGCATGCCTGTTCACCAGCTCCGACACTGTTGCAGGGTTCCGTTTGCAGGGACGGGAGTCATTTCCCGCCTCTGTAGCCCTTCCAATAAATTTCTCTTTATTACCTCCCATTTGCCTCCGTACTTTTCTCAGAGAGCCCCACATACACACTTATGTTAATGCAGAGTGTATGTGCACGAACGTGTGTGAACACACCAACACAAACATACACCTTGCTGCAGGCAAATCACATATATACTTACACACGCAAAACAAATAAGTCTAACAACAAAACCAAAAAGACAATTCCCAAATGTCTACCAGTGTCTGTGGTTAAGCCTGTCTAAGACCTTGAGATGGTGACCTTCAAGCTGGAATAAGAAACAGAGACAAGGCCTCTTTAATTAAGGTTCATTGTAGCTCTCGCTCTCTTACTTTCTCTTGCTCTTGCTTTCCCTTCCCTCCTCTTTCCTCATTCCCTTCTCCCCTCTCCCTGTGCTCATAGCTGGCCTCTTCTCTACTCTACTCTTTCTCTTTCTGCCTTTCTCTGCCTCTACTACCCTCTTAACTCCCCTCCCCATGCCCTGAATAAACTCTATTGTATACTAAAAAAAAAATAATAATGAAGTTTATTGTATGTTAAAAAGAAAAAGTGTGCATGTGTGCGGGTACACATGGCGTGCCACAGTGCCCGTGTGCATGTGCACGGGTACACATGGCGTGCCACAGTGCCCGTGTGATAGTTGGGCAGAGGGCACCTGTGAGAATTGGCTTTCTTTCCACCACATGGTTTTCTGGAATTGAACTTATGTCCTCAGGCTTGGGATGGAGTGTCTTTACTGGCCATCTTGTTGACCCTGTTACTTAACTGTATAGACCAGGCTGGGCTCAGAATTACAGAGGTGTGAGCCACCATCTCGGCGAGCTTGAGTTCTTAATCAGCAATCTTTAGAGTTGGGCATTGTAGGACTCACAGCCTGTACCTGCCACAATTGTGAGGGTGGGCACGAGCATCTTCATCTCACTTTGTAGGGTGCTGGGATGACTAGCCCTGCCCCGTTCTCTGTCTCTCCACCTCCACTCCTCTCCTGCCCGTGGCTGCAGACCTTGCCCCTCCCACGAGACCTTTTACTTACCCAACACACCCCTACACTCATGCCTAGCGGTCGCCACTAGCTTGCATTCTGTATGGTGGGAGAATGTTTTTGCCTCTCCTTACACAAGCTTATTTTACTTGGACCAGGTTTTCAGCCACTCTTTGAGGCTGCCCCTAATCTCCTGGCCTCATCCTTTAGGTGGCAAGGTGTTTTGTACTTCCCAAGGTTCAGAGAAACCCCAGGGGTCCAGTCTGTGGTTCCATGAGAAAGAAAAGGAACTCAGGGTCAGGGCAAAGTACAGGAGGCTGCCAGCTTGGGCCTCTTTTCCCAGATTCTGTCTTTTTTTTCAGTGAAGCTGATTCTGCATCGGCTACCCCACTGCCCAGGGAGCTCTTGGGATGAACACTTGGGAAACTTGTGCCCTCATTTCTTTCAAACCCTAACAAGAACCCTTTCACTGTGTCTTTATTTCATGTCAGAACACGTATCACCAGCTCACCTGTTGTTCATTCCTATGTTTGTATTTCTCGTTTCCTCTCCTTCTAGCAGGTAATCTCCCTGAGAGCAGAGCCTTGTCTGTTGTGTTCCTTCCTCTGCTCTGTGCTTAGCACAAAGCTGGAGATGCAGTGAATGTCTGAATGAATGCGTGAGCCGATGTGTGCGTAAGCTCTAAGACTGGCGGAGGGTAGGTCTGAAGGAGTGGACTGTACCTTACTAACAGCTTCTCCCTGGGCACAACCTCCTTAGCTACAGCTTTCTCTAGCCATCATATAGAACATTCATCCTCACTGGGTGATGTGCACACGCCTTTAATCCCAGCACTGGGGAGGTAGGAAGCAGAAGCAGGTTCAAGGCCAGCCTGGTCTGCAAAGTGAGTTGCAGGACAGCCAGGGCTATACAGAGAAATGCTCTCACAAAAATAAAGCAAACCAAACAAAAATCAGCCTAAAAGCTGAGATGGGGGATGGTAGAGGCAAGAACTCCACCTAAGTCTTGGAGCGTGTGGGTGGATAGACACCTAATGCCAGAGGCTGCTCCCACTCTTTGTATTTCTGTGCTGCACCTCAGGGCCTGGCTGGCCCTTGTCTCTGGTCACATGCAGCACATAGTGACAAGGGACGCCATCACTCTGTCATGGTTGCGCTGATGTTTCTGTCCTTGCGGTCCAGGGCTGAGGACATTGCACTGTCAGACTATTTGTAGTTCTGGAATGTCTGAGAACCAGGTCAAGTGTGTGGTTCTTATATGTTAGTTCATAAGATGCTTGGGGTGGGGCAGGAAGGGTTAACACTGAGCCCAACTCCATAGAAGTCAGACAGACAAACACCCAGAGTTCCAACTAGCAGAAGCTCTTTCTTGCAAGCTCCCTGAATAACGGCAATTATTTCAGGTTGTAAAGAAGTTTCCATTCTGCTGCTCAAAAGCATTCCATGTAAACTATACCTCCCACATGGAGAATCCATTTAAATATTTGTCCTTTGATTGTCTTTAATCCTCATTATATTAAGGCATTTAGTCACTGCCAGTCCATATTTGTTTTCCCCACCAGCTTGAGGAAATGCATGCATACATTCATTCAGCTGATAGTTACAAAGTACCTTCTGTGGGCCAGGCCTTTTTCAGCCCTGATGATTAAAATGAAATTAAGGCAGGGCCTTGCCATCACATTACCCTCACCTAGATGCAAGAAGATGAACATCTGAGATGTAAAAAAGGAGAGTTCCTCAGGACAGATATTTCTGAAGGGATTTCAAGGTTATGAGAGTCAAAAACAAAGTGAAGGATCCTGCAAGCCAGACAGTGGCACCTGCCTAGATAAAATGGTCAAAATTTAAAAAAAAAAATTATATTGGAAAACGACTTTAAATATTTGTTAAGAAATACAGAAGAGACTCAAGCTCTCATGCGTCCTAGTGAGAGAGGGTTGATGTGACAAATGTAGCAAACAGGGGAGGTAGAGGATACAAAGGATGTGGTGGGAAGAGGGATTTTTAAAGGAGATCCGTGGTGATATGAGAGTGATGGTTCTGCAAATAGAACTTGCTGATCTCCAGTTCTAAAGGAGCCCTGGGTGAAGCTATCTCCACGTGCGTGACTCACACTGAAGCCTAGCGGAGGTAGTCTGAACTGGAGAGGACACCTTGGGGTCCCCAGAACCTTGGGGATTTCTCCTTAGTGACTTGTAGTACTTGATTTTGGAGGCTTTGGATAAGAATTGTGGGTGTCTGTCAGAATTGTAATGGGAGACTAAATTCTGGGCTAGTTTCAGGAGAAGAGACACAGTAGGAAAGGGACGGGCAATTGGGAGGCCAGTGATGGGTAAGGAAAAACCAGCACAGCATTGAGATTTGGAAATATGAAACAAGCCATCTCTTGATAACTGACTGGAGGTGAGGAAGAGGAGGAGGATGAGGAGGAGGAGGAGGAGGAGGAGGAGGAGGAGGAGGAGGAGGAGGACGAGAAAGCCATGAAAGGTCAACACAGCTCTGCCAGCTCAGACTCCTGGGGCAGTGGTACCAAGAGAAGCATGTGGCCAGGTGCTGAGTTCATGCATATTAGGTGCTGGTGGATGTTTATTAGGGCATTTACATACAAAGCAGGTTGCCAGGTCCTGGGGCTCATTTGTAAAAGAAAGCTACTAGGTTTTTAAGTGTGATCCATGGAAAAATACTGGAAGTGGACCACAAGTCTAACAGTGGACTGGGCTTTAAGGTGTCTACTCAATGAATAGCTCTGTTTCTGAATGTGAGCATTTTTCTGTTATCTTTCAAATAGGGAGACAAATGAGTTGAGATCTCACAATTCATATTAGCATCATAAAAACGAAGTCACAGCTAGTCAGCTAGCCACTTCACTTACAATCTCTCCTTGGCATGAATCCAGAATTCCTCATTGTGATATAGCTCAGGCGGTTCAAAGTAACACACATCTCAATGTGTTCGCATGTTCCCAGTGGGGGAAGCAGAGTTTGATGTCCTAGCATCAGTACTTCTCAGTGCCCATAGGTAGTTGTCAATCTTACGTGTTCTAATTCCATCTCAGGCTTAATTTTGGTTCACTGTCTGTCTTAGTCAGGGTTCTCTAGAGTCACAGAATTTATGGTAGTCTCTATGTAGTAAAGGGATTTATTGATGACTTACGGTTTGTAGTCCAACTCCCAACAATCAACTTCTAACAACAGTCGTGGCAGCAGCTATGAATGGAAGTCCAAGGATCTAGTAATTGCTCAGTCTCACAAGGCAAGCAGGCGAAGCAGAGAACGCCTTCTTTTTTCCAATGTCCTTATATAGGTCTCTAGCAAAAAGTGTGGCCCAGGTTAAAGGTGTGTGCCACCACACCTTTAACCCCAGATGATCTTGCTTGAACTCATAGATCTTCCAGTCTTAATCTTCTAGGATTCATAGCCACTATGCCACCACACCTTTAATCCCAGATGATCTTGAACTCATAGAGCTTTCTATGTTAATCCTATAGGATTCATAGCCACTATTCATCAAGGTCTCCATGCCAAGATTCAGGTCAGAAACTTGTATCTCTCAGCCTCCAGATTAGGGCCACAGGTGAGCCTTCTAATTCTGGATTGTAGTTTATTTCAGACATAGTCAAGTTGACAACCAGGAATAGCCACTACACTGTCATTTCCTGTCTCAGAGTTTATTAGGTGTAGTGTTAATAGTAATCCTGTAATTATGTATTTGATTTTCAGTTATTAGCATGTCATTATAGGATTTGTGAATGTGTGTCCCAATACACCTTCCTTCCTTCCTTCCTTCCTTCCTTC